>JAQHUG010000018.1:4092334-4112639 GCA_028555095.1 Dicrostonyx torquatus | reverse complement strand
CCAGCCTGGTCTACAAGAGCTAATTCCAGGACAGGTACCAAAGCTACAGAAAAACATTGTCTTGAAGCCCTTTCCCCCCAAAAACAACCCCGAAAACCCAAAACAAAAGCAAACAGAAAGACCATAATGGCAATACTCTACATGCTTAGAGAATTCAATGAGTTTAATAGAAAAATATGGTGTGGAACCTGGCTAGTCTAGGAGGAGGAGTTTCTGTTCCTGTCATGGTCTGCCTTGGTGCATAGGTTAGAAGAAATCCCTGCAGGTGCAGGCCAATGGACTTCATGTGCAGGCTCACTTCAGTGCCAGGATCAATCTCCATCACACACGTTCACATGAAGCCCCAAAACACACTCATACTCAGGTATGACCTTGGTTTGCATGGTGATGTACTCTCCCTCTGTTCTACTGCTACCCACCCCACGGGCCTCAGCATGGGCCTCTCAGGAGATGGAATCTGAGAGAATAAGGCCTTTGGGGCAAGATGGACTTAGTTCAGTCTGCAGTGTCTGAACTTGGGCAGGCCCCATAAAAGCTGCTTGCATGCTGACTTCTTCATTCCTAAATGGATGAGCCCCCAGGGAGATGGTGAGGCTTGTGGAAGACACATGGTTACATCCCTGGTACAGAATGAGGACCATGACTGACACTCATGACGAGGATTGTGGACTGTAGCTCACCTTTCTTTCCCACCCAGATGGCTGCTTTGTGGCTATGGCTGGGATCATACTGTCACTACGGTGGACAAAATATGTCTTTGGTGCCCTAAGTCCTTCTGTCTGTTCCTAGTTCTTCCTGAGTGGTCAAATTCCTTATCTTTCTCTCAATTCATTCTCCACTGGCTTTGAACTCCTGGGTCCTCACTTCTCACAATAGCAAGACTCACCTGCTAAGTTTCTTGACTTTTCTCTTCTTCCCACGTCTTCCTGGACTATCTGGTCCTCCTGGATTATCTTCCCTCCTCTTCCTTTTTCAAAGAAAACCTCCTTCTTCCTCCGTGACACACAACATAGCATGCCAGGTTGCAGATCCCAGCTTCTGCACTTCCTCCTTGTGTACTACGAGATATCCAAGCAGCCCGTCTCCATCCTCATAGAGATTGCCCCATCATGATCTCATCGCTTGCCACAGGCATGGCTCACAGCTGGAGACCAGGACATGTGTAAGTGGACTTGACTAACCCAGTCTCCAGTCCCTCCGCTCTGATTGCCTCAAGCTCTTGAGCTTGTTCCCAGCACATGGCCCAGGTGGCCCATAAGGAGGACTGCCATACCAGAGTTACTGCCCTGCCCTCTTGCTATTTTGTAACATGCAGTAATAACGACAACCAAACAATAAAGGCCTGATAGTTGTCAAATTCAAGCAGCATACTAGTTTCTGAACTAAGTTCCCTAACTCTGTTGTCATTCAATTCTTGCATGGACTGGGTCTCTCTTACACTAAAGAAAAGAATATAATGGGTTAGGGTTGAGCTCTGCTGGTCAAACACTAGTCGTCTATAGGACGGCAAGCAGCCTGTGTCATTTCTGGGGGAATCCAGGGCAGATGTGTCTATTGTGGCTGGCAGAGGTCTGTTTGGCTAGGCTGTCACCCATGCTGTCTTGTTGAACTAGCCTGTGCAGTGTCTGGTTATCAGTACACCAATGTCACCGTGTCTGTCTCTCTTGTAATAGGTCACTTGTTTGTTTCCTGGCTGCCCTGTGGCTCAGATCTGAAATAATCACACAGAAACTATATTATTTAAAACAATGCTTGGCCCATTAGCTCTAGCTTCTTATAGGCTAATTCTTACATCTTAATTTAACCCATTTCTAGTAATCTGGGTATCGACACGTATCTGTGGCTTACTGGGTAAAGTTCTGTCTGGCTCCAGCAGGGCTACATGGCTTCTCTCTGACTCTGCTTCTTTTCTCCCAGCATTCAGTTTAGTTTTCCCCACCTAGCTTTACTCTACCCTATCTCAGGCCTAAGACTGTTTCTATATTAACCAATGTTATTCACAGCATACAGAGGGGAATCCCACATCACCTCCTCTTTTCTATTTAAATAAAAAGGTTTTTAACTTTAACATTGTAAAATTACATATAACAAAACAGGTATCAAGCAAGAATTACAGTTACAATATTTATATCTACTTTATCTTTTATTATAACTAAGGAAAACTATAAATTCTTCAACTTCATCAAAGTCTCCAGAAGGATATAATATTACCTAAGTAAACAGGAAGCACATTGTAAGCAACTTCCAAACTCTAGAAATGACAGAGATATCTCACTGCCTGGACAGTCACCCAAAGTTCTTCTGTACCATTGGGGCATCTGTCTTCAGCCTACAGGCCCATAGTATCAGGCAGACTTTTCCATGAAGCAGGAAATTTCATTGACAATTCCACCTATATTGGCAGTTTGTCAGCCACTTTCTTCTGTGTCTTGCAGAATGTCTAGCAGACTCTTTCATGAAGCAAGAACCTGGAAGGATCATCTCACCTTTAGGCAAGTTCAGCAGTCATTTCTCTGCGGGTCTTGCTTGTCCAGTTAAGCAGTCCAGGCGAGAGCAGTTTCTTGCCCAAACTGCTAGCAGACTCCTTAAGGAGTCACTTTGATGCCCATCTTCCTCTTGAAGTAGATTGGAGCTGCCAGGAGCAGATGTGTCTACTGTCATAAAAAGTCCTAAGTTCTTAGCTGGGTGGTGGTGGCGCACGCCTTTAATCCCAGCACTCGGGAGGCAGAGGCAGGTGGATCTCTGTGAGTTCGAGGCCAGCCTGGTCTACAAGAGCTAGTTCCAGGACAGGCTCCAAAGCTACAGAGAAACCCTGTCTCGAAAAACAAACAAACAAAAACAAACAAAAGTCCTAAGTTCTTAAAACATTTTAAATACCCTGTCTGCTGGTGAAAGGGACAGGCAGGTGGTTGGAGGCCCAAGGGCACGAGAGCCCAGAGAAGCAGCAGTTGGGATGGTGCAAAGGTTCTGACTTAGTTTGCTTGTGAAAGACTTCCTTACAGACAGGGGAGTCCTGGAAGGACATCAGGGCAGCAACATGTAAGAAGACAGGAGAGCTGAGGATGAAGCTCAGTGGTGATGCACATGTCTAGCATGTGCGAGACCCTGCCTTCTGTCTCTAGTGTAATGTAAGTGGACAAGAGCTGAGGATGAAGCTCAGTGGTGATACATGTGTCTATCATGTGCAAGACCCTGCCTCCTGTCCCTAGTGCCTCAAAACCCAAAAACCTTTCAAATAGATTGAAACACATGACATATAAGAATTTGCAGAGCGTGGTGGCATGTGCCTGTGAACCTAGCATTATGGAGGCTGAGGCAGGAGAATTACTACACATTTCAAGACAACTGGGTTGGGTAGCAAAATCCTATCTCAAAGAACCCCAAAATAGAGAAATTTAAAGAGGACATGGCTCATGTTGCCACTTGTAGTCTCAAGACAGACAAACCTTGCCCTCCTTGGCATGGCCTGACCAGGAGAGACCGTGTGCAATCAGAACCCCACAATGACTGTGTGGGTGGCTAGGAGGAAGGCTGCAGTGAACTTCCCCTTCCCTCTTTTCCCATCTGCCTCTCTGTCCCCCACCTCTGGCATCTCTCTCTCTAGCATCTTTCTTTGTATGCCCCTGTTCACCCCTCTTTCCCCCTGGTTCTCTATCTCTACCTCGTCTTTCCATGACTATTCTACTGTCCCTTTCTCTTGCATTCTCTATCTCTATTTCTGTCTCTTTTTAATCTCTGTCTGTCTGTCTGTCTCTGTCTATCCCTACTGCTCCATCTCTCTGGATTTGTGTCTGTCATCTCTGTCTCTATCTTTCAGTCTGTCTCTGTCTCTTCAGTACCACCCACCCCATGTCAGCATGCCACAGACATTTCTTCCTGATAGCCATTCATTCTGACTACATTTCTGTGACCCACCATGGAACTGATGTTTCCCAAAGCTGACTCAAGTGCTGTGAAAAACCCTCTGGGAATGTCTCCCTGCTGGTGGACTGGAGTAGGGGTGGCTCTGAGCCAACACTCTTAAGCTTGTCTCCAGGCTTGGGGGCCAGGGCTTCAGAGAGGCCAAGGAGGCTGGGATAGCTGTCTGCCAACTCTGGATCCTAGACTTGGCCAGTTTTCCAGGCAACCTGACCCCACACAGAAGCATCTGCGTGTGCAAACACGTGGATTCTGCATGGTGCTTTTTGTAAATAGCTAGGAGGGTGAGTGAGTCATGGGATTGATTTCACTCAGGAGAGAGTGTCATTTTGCTGTAAAAACACACACACACACACACACACACACACACACACACACACACACACACACACACAGCGGGGATCAGGGAGAGAGCTACTACACAGAGGCCAAAACTGTCCATACAGACAAGACAGACATTCTTGATCAGAGAGGCACAGTTGCTCTTCCAGGTATAGTCACCCAGTGCCTTCCTGCCCCTGGGCACATGCACTATTCTGTTTGTTTACTCTTCTGGAACATGCTGCTCCCAAACTTTCTGGCTTGCCTATGGGGAAGGCTCTGTTGTTTTGCTAAGTGGACACAGTGTACCTGGCAGACTTGCCTTCTAAACAGCTCTGTTTCTGCCTATGGGTCAGAGCTGTTCTCAGCTTTGTTCACAAACACTTCTTTTCCCTTTGTCTTTTTGTGCTGAGAGGTGGTTAACTGTGGAGCCTCAGAACTGGTCCCAGTGTGGAGAATAAGTGACTGCTGAATGCCATCCCTAAATGGGACAACTATATCACCGCCTCCAAGCCTTGGGGACCATGTAGAAGAAGGGGCAGAAATAATCTAAGAGAAGCCAGTGACATGGCCAGGCGCTGGTGACCTGAATTTGTTTCCTGGTGCTCACATAACGAAAGGACAGAGCTGAGGCCCGCAAGGTCCCTGTTGTAGAGGAGCACCCATACACATACCTGAATAAATGTTTAAAAAAAAATGTAAGAACTGAGCTGGGCATGGTAGTGTCTGCTTTTAATCCTAGCCTTTGGAAGGCAGGCAGATCTCTGTGAGTTCAAGGTCAGCCTGCCCTACATGGTGAGACTCCATCAAGAAGTAGGTGGGTAGTGGTGTGGAAGGCTGACTTTAGGGCAAGACATGGCCACTGCAGTCTTGAATTCACAGCAACTAGTTTAACCTTCACGAGATTGGGCCCGTGGATGTCTTGCTATGAAGGGGTGTGTGTGTGTGTGTGTGTGTGTGTGAGAGAGAGAGAGAGAGAGAGAGAGAGAGAGAGACACGCAGCTCCACGGTGTGTGTGTGTGTGTGTGAGAGAGAGAGAGAGAGAGACACGCAGCTCCACCTCCACTGAGCATTTCTAGACAAGGAGGGATGTTTTCTTCAATAGTGTAGTCCTAAGAAGGTGTCCATGTTCCTGTAATCAACCCCCTACCTGGGCTCCTGCAAACCCTATGGAACTCATCGGGTCATTTAAAAAGAAGGCATGAAGGCAGAAGGAAGACCAGGCAGGAAGAGAATGGGAGTCAGTGAGGTGGGAGGGGAACAAGAGAGAGTAAGGAGCTGCTGGCAAATAGGATCTGCATGCATTGAAATGTCACAATGAAAGTCATTGTATGATCAATTTCTGCTAAAGAAAACACTAAATATTTTTAATGTTAATTATATAAAAAAGACACAAAATATTTTTTTTTTTAAAAAGGAGAAGAAAACTTACTAGCTTAAGTCACCACCTCATTAGGGGACATTTCAGGTCTGGAATGTGTGTGGGATTCAGCCAGAGGATCTATCTGCCCCTCCATATTGCCTGGCTCAGGGGTGGTATCTGTCAGCTAGAAGATCTGGTTTGGAGGAACCCATCTAAGCCAGTGGGAGGAGGGAGCTGGAAGGCCCAGCACAGTGGGGACTGTGGACTGGAGTCACACACAAGCCCCTGAGGGCTGGCACCTCAGACTAGGGTCCTCACCTAGTAGCCAGCAGAGGAGGATGCCATGAGAACTTTCACAGCCTGGCCTCTGAGGAGGCTGTCATGAGTCCTTAATGTTATTAAGTCAGTCACTCAAGTGGCTCAGATTTAAAGGCGGGACTGTAGATTCCCTGCCTCAGTGCCAGGTGCCATGAAGAATTTGAGGACATTGTTAATCTAAAACAGATGTACACACATATGCATGCATGTGCACACAGGTACATACACTCTGTCACACACACTTACACACATATTTACATACACTCACACACACATCCACACACAGTTCTCTCTCTCTTACACACACACGTACACATACATATACATACATACATACACATTTTCATGAACACACAGAGTCTGCAGCGCTCATGGAAGCTCAAGTCTGCCTTCCCTGGCCAGCACACTTTTGGGGTACAGGTAGGCTGGAAGCAGTAAGCCTTGGGATGACCCTGTTGTGGCCGAGCTAGGAGCTCATAGTCTCCCTGTAAGTGTCTATCCCAGGTCCTCACGAATCTCTGAACAGTGATTTCTGCCCTGTGACTTAAACCTGTCATCTTCCGCACCCCTCACTAAATTTATGGACATCTGGTATCCCCAGTACAGAGTACCCACAAAGTCTAGAAACGGAGGTCACGTGTTGCATACCCATTGGAGTCAGAGAATGCTGGAGCAGGTAGCTCCATGCCCTCACTGTACTCCAGGACATGGAGGCCAAGTCCTTGGTGGATCTGTTCTACATTCTCCTACCTGGGCCCCTCTTTCCAGCGATGTTTGCTGGGTCTTTTCTGTGGAGTGTGCTCAGCCTGGCTTCCCACCTGCAGAAGGTTCTGCAGAAGCCACTCTTTCGGGTGAGCCTTGGGTGGGGCCTGGGACCCTCAGTTCTCCCACTTGTAGCCATGAGGATGTGACGAGGGGTAGAAGAAAACTCCTGGACCCAAGGCAGAGGCACAGAGGGCTGCAAATTGAGCTACCGAGGGAGCTGGACCTGTTCCTCTCCCCTTTGGGGAAGGCATAAGAATAA
Source organism: Dicrostonyx torquatus (assembly GCA_028555095.1). Classification (NCBI taxonomy): domain Eukaryota; kingdom Metazoa; phylum Chordata; class Mammalia; order Rodentia; family Cricetidae; genus Dicrostonyx; species Dicrostonyx torquatus. The sequence continues at coordinate 4,105,695 of JAQHUG010000018.1, read as the reverse complement.
GGCTGTTCTAGTCCTAGTCCCTCCCACAGCCATGAGTTTGGAACACAGATGGCTTCTTGGTTTTGAAGTTACTGGAACCTGGGGCAAAACCCAGCTCCCCCACCCCAACCTGCTGGTTGTGTAACTTGGGCTAACTTGACTCTCTGGGCTCCAGTGTTTCCCTCTGAATGTTGAGAAAATTATACCTCTGTTCTTCCATTCAGCAATATTTAATGACTATCTACCGTGGCCAGAGGCTTTGGGGAATTAGATGACAAGAACAGGCCATGTTCATGTTCTCCTTATGGAGAAGGCTGTCATTAGCTGAACACGTGTGCAAGCAAATGTACACTTGCAGGCTGTGCTAAGCAGTGTGGGGGAACCACGCAGGTGCTCCGCGAAGGAAGTTGAGGGGGCCAAGGTCAGCTTTGCTAAGGAGCGGACACATGTGGCAGTGTCTCAGCAGGTGAAGGGTGATCCAGGCAGGAGGAATGGTCCAGGTGAAGCACGAGGCAAGTGCCGGATGTGGCTGTGAGGAGGAACGAAGACAGAAGAAAGCTTGCTCCCCTTGACCTTCAAACGGGGAGATGTTTCTGGGATGATTTAGTGCGTACTATGCCATGATAGCATCTTGTCAGCCCAGACAAGATGTAACTGGAGACAAGGACCCGCCTCAAGAGTATGTATTACCGAGCATTATTAAGGAAACAAGAGGCCGGAGAGGTGGTTCATGGGTAAAAAGCATTTGCTACTCTTCCAGGGGAACCTAATTTGGTTCTCAGCAACCACACAGCAGCCCAAAACCACATACAACTCCAGTTCCAGGAACTCTAATACCCTCTCCTGACCTCTGTAGGCACTGGGCACACACATGGTGTACCCTCTCCTGACTTCTGTGGGCACTGGGCATACACATGGTGTACTTACACACACACAGGCTAAACACTCATAATACACAAAATAAATCTTTAAAAAATTCAAAAAGGGGCAGACGTGATGGTGCTCTCAGGAGATAGAAACAGGCAGATCTTGATGAGTTCAAGGTCAGCCTGGTCTACAAAGCGAGTTCCAAGACAGTCAGAGGTGCTACACAGAGAAATACTGTCTTGAAAATCAACAAACAAACAAACAATTAAAAAAAGGCTCAGACACAACTGCCTTGTTTTATGTCCTTCCTTCATTCCATCCTTTCTTCCTACCCCTCCCTCCCTTTGATGCATGGTCCTGGGTAGCCCTGGATAGCTTCAAATTCTGTGTAGTTGAACTTCATATCTTCCTGGCTCTACTTCCCAAGTCCTGCCTTGCTCTACTTTTATGCTTTTCTGGGAAAGCCCTGGAAAGCCAAAGACTGGGGCGCTGCCCATCTGATCCCCATTTCTCCATCTCACCACAGGACCCACGGAGCTTGTGGAGCCACACATACTTCTGCCACCTTTGGTGTTTAGGCTTAAATGATAAAATCAAACCAACTCTCCATGGGAGGTGGCATTAGAGACACCATGCCCCTGTTGGTAGAAGAATAGCTTTGGGGTTCGGTCCGAAATTTCACTTTTAATCAGGGACAAATGAACCCACTGTGAGTTTAAATTGCTGTCAGCTTTCTTGGTCAACCGTGAGTGTAGGAAAGCTGGTCCAGCTGTCTTACTGAGAGACTGCTGTGTGCGTGCGTGACTGTGTCTGTCTTCTTGCAGCATCCAACGGAGATGAGGGTTCAACAGCAGCAATGTGCCACAGGCAGAGATCATTTCAAACTTGGATGTCATTAGATGCCATGGGGTTGTCACGGAAGTGGGAGTGGGATGATTGGAAGAGCCGTGGGAGCAGGAAGTTTCCTCCAGGAAATATCAGGGAAGCTACACCCATGAAATCTCACCAAGATGGCTTCCTAAACAAGACGCAAACAATGAACTGTGTTGTAGATGTATCAGTTGGGACTGGACACCACATTGTCTCTAGTTCTCTGCATTTTGATTAATTATGGTTTTCTATAATGGGCTCTGTCTGTTGTATAAGAAGTTTCTCTGATTAGGTGTGAGAACTACACTTATCTGTTGATATCCTTCCTTTTGTCCCATGGACCAATGTTGCCTGAGTCTTAACTTGGCCACATGTTGTGACTCACTTCTCTGCCTCCTGAGCATCCTCCACACAGAGGTCATTGAGATGACCTCTCATCCCCTCATTTTTCTTGCTCTGTGGTCCAGAGGTTTTCTGTAGACAGGATGGGAAGCCCCGAGGCCTCCTCCAGACTTGAGCTGGGTGGTTTCTCATCTGTTAGTTTACACAATAGTCTCCCATGAGGGTCTCTTTTGAGAAGCATGTTCTTACGATGCTGAAGGCGTGGCCTACAGAAGTCTGAATGCCTCTGGATGTCCCCCTGGGGGCCTCCTGTCTCCTTCACTCCTAGACATGCTGCAGGGTTCTGCACTTACATGACCCTCTTGGGATTTGGGCCTCCACTTTGAGTAGCCCACTTCCGTGTTTGTAGAAGCCATGTCTTCTTGCTTCTCCCCGGGAGATACTCAGCCTTGGGAGGTGTGTCAGATGGTGTCTTTTGCTCGTGGTGTGGAGCCTTCTCCAGTCTGATTCTGGAGGAGGGTGGCCAGCAGGCTTCCTGCTCTGTGTCGTCACCATTCCCAAGGTGTCTTAGTTTCTTTTTCAGTTTCTGTGATAAAAATATACCACAAAAGCTACTTGAGGGTCAAAGGGTTTATTTGGCTCACAATTTTGGGTTACAGCCCATCATTGTGGGGAAACTGAGGCAACAGGAACATAAAGCAGCTGGTCACATGACATCATCGAGTCAAGAGCCACGAATGCATGCATGCAACTGCCCAACTTGCTTTTTCTACAATTACATAGTCTAGGATCTCCTGACTAAGGAATGGTCTCACCTATAGTGGGAGGGTTTCCCACTTCAGTTAATGCAGCCAACATAGTCCTCCCCCCATTGCCAACTGGATCTAGCCAGCCCCTCACTGAGACTCCCTTGGAAGATGATTCGAGAATCTTCAAAGTTGGTAATTTGCTGTTACACTGGGCATCTCTTGAAGGTGACCTTGGTCAGACACATTTTTTTACTTGCCTTCTTGCTTTTCCCCTAGTCCTAAGTAACTCACAGAGGAAAAGCTCATCTCACACATCTCTATGTTCCTAGAACCAAGCCAGGCACAGGACCCTAACGGGCACTGCCAGGCAGGCATTCAACACCAAACGATGCAGAATGTGCCCATTCACCAGCAGTTCACCAACAAATGTGGGTTAAAAAAGCCAGCCCGGCCAAAGTGGTAGCAAGGTGGGAGGAGGCTTGACTATTAGAGCTGTATTAGTTGAACTCAAATTATCTGTTCTGATGGTTAGTGTTGATTGTCAGTCTTTGTCAACTTGATGTAATCTAGAATCCCCTGGGAGATAAATGGGTTTCTGAGAATGCCTGTCAGGGACTATCTTGATCAAATGAATTGATATGGGAAGGCCCATTTTAACTGTGGGCAAACTCATTCCCTAGGCAGGGCGTCCTGTCCCGCATAAAGCGGAGGAAGGAGCTGAGCCCCAGCCAGCAAGCATGCACTCAGTACGCTCTGCTTTTGGACCATGGATACAAGGTGTCCAGTTGCTTCAAGCTCTGGGTGAGCTGTCTTCCCACCAGGACAGACTTAAACTGTGTGCTGAAATAAACCCCTTCTCCCTTAGGTTAGGTTGTTAGAGAATTTTATCATTACCATGGGAGAGGAAACTAAGAAAGGCATGTTCTTAGCAAAATTAGGATGTATTTAATTAAAGGTACTGGACAGTTGGCATGTCCTTTAGAAAGCTCTACTAACCCAGCATAGTGATACACTCCTGGGCAGTGTTAATTTGGTCCTTTGCAGAGAAGACATGATGTGGTCTCTTTTAACATGAACACACTGTGCAATGGGACCAGGGAACTAGGTTTCACCCTTTAGTCTCCCTGGACCCAGTTCACACAATGCCAGTAGGATCCCTTTAGAGGAGATCGAGCTAGCTGTGTGCAGGACACATACCTACGAAACAGGTGTGGCTGTCCTGAGGCGCTCTGTCTTGACTTCTGATCCCATTGCTTCCTCCCTGCCTGACCTGTGGCTTCGCCAATAGGTTGTGTGTGCTTCACACAGGATGATGGGATGGGGAAAGAGGAAAGGAATGGGATTTATGATCACGTCACATTCTGGGTGCCAAGGAAAGCCCCCGCATGCTGCTTAGTCCCGAATTCTTTTTTCAGGCTGAGCTGGAATTCTCTCTGCTAAAGTGTTCCGTCCTGTGGTTTTTAACACAGTCACTGGTTCTCCAACCCCAGCTGCTGGCCAATTCCAGAGTGTTCCTATTGACTCTTTTAAAAACTTTTTTGTTGCTGATGATTTTGTTTGGGGGGTTGGATCTCATTCATACTATAGTCCAGGCTGGCCTGGAATCCCTAGGTAGCCTAAGTGGGCCTCAAACTCTCTGTCATCCTCCTGCTTCAACTTTCTGAGCGATGGGATTTTAAATGTGAGCCACCATATATGGCTGTCTGTTGGCAGTAGTTTCTGTCCCCCCCCAGTCCTACAGCTGTTCAGTCCCAAAGAAACACACAGAGGTCTACATCAATCGTGAACTAGTTGGCCTTTTAGCTCAGGCTTCTTATTAACTCTTACATCCTACATTAACCCATAACTCTTGTCTGTGTCAGCCACATGGCTCAGTACCTTTTATCACTGAGGTGTTTTCATCTTGCTTCCTCTGAGTTTGGGTGACAGCTGCAGACTGAGCCTTTCCTCTTTGCAGAATTCTCCTGTTCTGGCTGACACACCTCTTCTTCCTGCCTGGCTACTGGCCAACCAGCATTTTATTAAACCAGTACAACTGACAAACCTTTACAGGATATAAGACCATTGTCCCACGGCAGCTGTCATTCTCTCTGTGTGTGTGTCTGTGTGTGGGTGTCTCTGTGTGTGCCTCTATGTGTGTGTCTGTGAATACCTATCCGTGCATATTCAGAATCCAGAGGAGGCAATCCTGTGTCTTCCTCTATCACTCTTTCCTTTGTTGCCTTGAGACAGGAGCAGTGATTCAGTTGGCCAGTGATCTCCTGGTGTCTGCCTCTCCATACCCCCAGTGCTGGGGTTATAACATATACACTGCCATGCTCACCTTAGTTTTTAAGTGAGTGCTAGGGACTCAAACTCAGGTCCTCAGCTTGCACAGAAAATGATCTTACCCACTGAACCATCTCTCTAAGCCCCATCTTGGGTTTTTGAGAGAGGGACTCCCACTGGCCTGGACTGCAAACAATTTGGCTAGACTGGTTGACCAACAAGTTTCTGCCTCCCCAGTGCTGGAATTACAAACTTATGCTATCCTGCTCAATTTTATGATGTGGGTTCTAGGGATCAGACTCAGGTCCCACGTTTGTCCTCAAGCCCTTTACTAACTGAGCCATGGCCTGGTCCCCAAAATTTATTCTCAGTACTTAAAACCTTTGACATATGAGCAGGGCCCATATGTCTTGACTTGTATCTCTAATTAACTTCTTCTTTAAAAATATTTGTAATCTTTTATTTTTATGTAGAAAGGTGTGTATCTATGCACCACATTCATGCAGTACTCCTGGAGGCCAGAAATGGGCATCAGATTCCCTGTGAATGCAGTGATGATGACTGTGAGCTGCCATTGGGTGCTGGGAATTGAACTCAGATCTTCTGAATGAGCAGCCAATGCTCTTAACCAGGGATCCACCTCCCCAACCCCTCTAATTAATGTCTAATGTTTTTGTTTTTCAGATTCCAATAATGAGAGACCCTGGGTGGATCCGGAATGTATGGCCTTCCAACATTAACGTGAGTGCGATGACTATAAAATGTTCATGTGGTTTCATATGTCAAGATTAAATCTTGTCACAGCACAGCCTCCTGCCTTGGGCAAGTACAGTCTCCAAAGCGGGAATTCATTCAGTGGATGCTTCCAGAGCTCTCCCTGTGTTTCATAAACTCTGCCCAGGCAGCTAACCATGTCAACTGGTTTCTCATCTCTCCTCTTAATCTGCCAGCCTCCAGACACAGATGGGATTTTATCATTTCCCCAGTTAAAAAACATCCAAAGGCTCATTAGTGGAATGGGAGAAGTCATGTCCTTGGTTGCCTTTGACAGCGGTCCCTGGCTGTGGTCAGAGATGTCTACGAAGAGCTACTCCTGAGCTTTGCACAGCTTCCTCTGGGTCCTGTTGGGGATCCCTTCCTCCAAGCCTAGGTCCCACCCTCTTCCTGTCATTTCTAAAATTACACACTGTCCTTGTTCTGTCTGACCCTGGAGTCTGTCTTTGTGGATCTTCCCCAGACCCCAAATTCAGGAGCCTGATGCCCTTCCCACCCTCCAACTTCCCTGCCTATTCAAGGCGTCTTGGACTCTCCCCTTATGTTTTGCTGTAAGCCTCTGGTCTATGAAATGGTCCTAATACCTCCAAGGTCTTTTCCTTAGCATATAACCCCTTTGTCTTGGTGCTTAGTCTATGTTTCAATAGCTCATACAGCACATTACATACAGCCCATAGTTCTTCAGATTTGAGGTAGAGGGGCTCTTGGGCAGTCAAAGGAAGAATCAATTCCTAAGGCTTATTTGACTCTGCTGTGGCTTGTTTCTACTTTGAGATCATAAAACAAAAATATTACTTTGGTTCTGCCTTTAAAGAACTCAAACACTAAAAGGACTCACGAGAAAGGTATAGATGAAGACTTGCAGAGGACCTTAGAGGCTTAGAGCAGTGCCTGACAAAGCAAGGAATTTATTTTTGCATTGATCCAGAGGCCCCACTGGAGCAAGTGAGGAAGGCTGCTGAAGGAGACAGAACTCTGTGGACTCTGTAAGGGCTGAAGTTCTGTGTCTAAGCTGTAGACAGGAATGGGCCCAATGAGAGGCCAGGAAGCCTGAGGAGAGGGCAGTTAGTGGCAGTTGAGCCCAGAATGGGGAGCCAGTGTTCTGTGAAAAGGGGCAGGAAATTTCTGGGTAAGCAGTACCTCTTTCTGTGGGTGGCTGCGTAGGCCGGTGGTCACAGAACTAGCCTGACGTTGCTTCCTGTGGCAAGCTCCCTATTCTGCAGACCCTGGGGTAGAAGCCATGGCTACCAGGTTTCCAGCTTGCATCTGGCCCTGTGTGCAGGTCAATGGTTGTGGTTCAGAGGAGAGTCAGGTGAGGGAAGCAGCCCACTAGCCCCAGCTATGGCACCCTTCCCAGAACTAATTCATCCTAACAGGTCAGGACAGTGGGAAGAAGACACAAATGGAATACCCTGTTTAAAAGGGTGAAATTCCAGAACACCTTCACCACTCCTGGTAGGGGATGAAAACCCAAGCTTGAGGCTGTTGCTGTGCTACTTGTGGTATGTGAGAGAGAGACCCTGAGCGAGATACCTGACAGAACAGCAGCTCCTGTGTCCAGTAGGCGCTCACTTGATCCCACACATTTAGTGCTTGCTGTCTACCGCAAGCCTCTGCATAGGAGAGAGGTAGTGGTGGTAACAGCTTGTCTGAGGTGAGTGCGGAAGGTTTAGGAGCAATCCTAGAGAAAAAGTCTCCAACATAAGGTAAGTCTTCTGGGGAACAACAGAAGAGCCCTCACAGTTGGCTGAGCATGAGGTAAGAGACAGGGGGAGGGGGTGGCAGGCGCTGATGCTCAGCTGAGATGAGAGGAGGACTCATCTGGTCTCCTAGGGTGTTTACCTAGGCAGACTCTCCTTTGCCTCCGAATCTGATTAAATTGCTCTTTCAGTTGTGATGATTTTGGGCATCAACTTGAAAGGATCTAGAGACACCTGGAAGAGAGTCTCAGTTAAAGATGGTCTAATCAGGTTGGCATGTCTGAGGGCATGTCTGTGGGCATTGTTTTGACAGCTAATGTTAATTGATGTGGGAAGACCCAGTCCACTATGGGAGACATTATTCCCTACTTAGGAGTCCTGAACTGTGTGTTGGGGTCCAAACTTGACGGGGTTTACACGCCCCAGGGTAGGGGCATGTGTATTAGAAATATTACATAGGAGGAACAGAGATGTGACCTAGACATAGGCAGAACTGGAAGGGTAATCTAGTGAACAATGAATCCGCCTGCATTTATTTTTCCATGCGCTTATATACTCCAATCCAAAGAGGGAGAAAGAAGGCAAAAGACTGCTTTTGCATGATACAAAGAACAAACAAAGCAATTGCTTCCTGCAATACATCAAGCCACTATACCCTGAGTGAAACATTCTGTTGTTAGGCAGGACATGCAGTGACTACACCTTAGACTGAGCATCCTGTAGGCAGCCACTCCCTGGGTCAAACTTTCTTATTCTTTCATATTCTTGAAGGAGAAGGAATAGGCTTGAATTCTCTGACCTCTAGTTTGGGGTGGAACGGATCACCTTTGTGGGCCATCTCAATACCCCAAACACCATGTAAGCACACCCTAGGTCAAGATATCTTGTTTGGAGTCACACCAGAAGTCAGCCCTCTTGTCAATAACTTTGAAAGAACAAGAGTAGGTTGAAACTCACTGACCTTCAGCCAAGGTGGAGCAGATAAACTTCTGTGGGCCCCCACATAATCAGTCAAGGTGGAACAGACACATGTTGGTGGGCCCTCACAAGTGTGTAAGAGGAGAGAAAGTGAGCTGAGTATGTCCATTCTTTCTCTGCTCCTGGTGGTGGATGTGTCTAGTTGTGTCAGGTCCCTGCCCTGACTTTCCCATAGCGATGGGCTGTCTGCTGAGATTGTGAGTGAGAGCAAACACCTTCTCTTCTGGGTTGCTTTTGTCAGGGTGTTTGATTACAACCACAGGCACGAAACTAGGAAGCAGGCGAAGATGCCCCTCTTGTTTCCAATGCTGATTTTTTTTTTTTAATTCTAAAAACTTGCACCTTGCCCTAGCTAGAGTTATCAGTGAGGATAGAGCCTCAATTCAGAAAATGCCTCCATAAGATTGGGTTTCTTCGTGATTGATAGGGGAGGGCCCAGTCCATGGTGGGTGGAGCCACCCCTGGGTTGGTGGTCCTGGGTTCTATAAGAAAGCAGGTTGAGCAAGCCATGGGGAGCAAGCCAGTAAGCAGCATCCCTCTATGGCCTGTGCATCAGCTCCTGCCTCCAGGTTTTTGCCATGTTTGAATTCCTGTCCTTTGGTGAGGAGCAGTGCTGTAGAAGAGTAAGCCGAATGAACCATTTCCTCTCCAAGATACTTTGGTCACAGTGTTTCATCACAGCACTTGTCACCCTGGGACACTCCTTTGAAGCGAAGAAAACATAGCCATGTCGGCTGTCCTGCTACTTCCTGCTCTGTAGCTTTCTCCTTGCCCAGCACTGGGAGTGGAGTCCTCTCAGGTATCTGGAGATAGCCATGTGCTCTTATCTAGACACACACTGTGTGGCTTTCGTATCCAATTGCTGTTCTTCCTTAATATCGGTTTGTGGGGGTGTTGATTAGTGACTATGGGCACCAGAGCAGTCAGTTACAACAGTAACCTATTTAATTACAGCCTCACAGGGCACAGAACTTTAAGTTTCTATGTGGTGGCTTCTGGGGCAGGGTGGGGGTGGGGTCTAGATATGCCCCGAGGTGCTGTCTCACTTGTCAACGACTGCATTGTGGTGACAGCTCAGGGTGCTGTCTGTTTCTGTTTATAGCTCTCCATCTCACTCCTCTCTTTCCCACCCCAGGGAGCACCTTGTTCTGGACTCTATAACCACTTGCTGTCTCTTGCCAGAGGCCTGGGGATCTTTTTGTTCTTAACTTCTTGAGGGCGGAGCCATCTCCTATTCACTCACTGGCCACTGGGCCTGGCATGCTGCAACCACCAGGATGGCCACTCACAAGGGTAGTGACACATTCCAGGGCAGGACTCATTTGTTAAGTTTTAGTGTGGCAAACATATTTTTCAAACTAGCTTTATTTGTAATTATGACGGGCCTATTTGTAACCAGGCATGACACTCTATGATGTAATAATTAGGCACTCGTTTAGAAGGAATTTGTTGAGACCCGAGTGCAGGCACGGTGCTAGATACGTAAAAATCAGTAGTGTGTGTCCTCTTGCTGTAACTGCCCACTGGAGAGTGGTTCACAGGGGCCATGCGTGGAAATGGAGCATTGTATGTGGAGTTCAGAGCACAGCCCGGTACCGGTCTCTAAGAGTCCCAACAGACTTCGCTGGGGGTGCAGGTAGTGATGCTTAAGGTTGGAGAAGGCTAAAGAGGGAGGCGACTCTGCCCAGGGCTGCTCTGAATAGCGAATGACCCGTGACCGCCAGGCTTTTGGTTTCGAATGAGGGGATTTATTAAGTATAAAGTGAGCAAAAGCAAAGGAGCAAATAGCGAGGAGCAGACAGATGGAAGCAACAGGCAGGTGGCAGACATCATCCAGCCAGGGCTTGTGACATCTGGCAGAGGTGACTGGGGATGGCTTGCTGAAGTCGCGAGCGAGGTCCCGATTGGAAATTCCTAGGCAGAGTAGGTTGGGCTTTTTGTGAGTGAGCTTCCCCCTTCTGGTTCCCACTGTGGATGTTTTTACACCTCAGGATAAACACAACCTTAGTCAGAAGGCCGTACCTTCCAGGTGTTCTCAAGAGTGCGATGCTTTTAACATGCTCAGCTGTTTGCTTGTCCCCTGCTTCCCTGGTTCAGGACCAGGGCACCAGACTGTTGGCAGAGAATTCCCTTCCAAGTCCTCTCAGGTTTTATATGGATTTAGCTAGCACATGTTGGAGTGCCAATTTGTAGGCAGCGGCAGGAAGGGGGCACTTGTTCATTCCTGGCTGCCCAGAGCTGAAATAATCATACAGAAACTATATTATTTACAACATTGCTTGGCCTATTAGCATATGCTTATTTCTAGCTCACTCATATCTTAAATTAACCCGTTTCTATTATTTTATATTTTATCATGAGGTTCGTGGCCTACTGGCCAGATTCTGACTGGTGGCTTGCATCTTTCTCCTCGGCGGCTCCATGGCTTCTCACTGACTCTGCCTACTTTTTCCCAGAATTCACTTTAGTTTTTCTGCCTAGTTCTATTCTGCCCTATCACAGGCCAAAACAGCTTCTTTATTCATTAACCAATAAAAGCAACACATATACAGAAGAACTTACACCACCTGTCCCAAGACAGGGTATCTTAGAAGAGACTTGATTAAAAACATGCTCAAGTCTGAGACAAGGAGAGCGGCCTCCTTTCACCGAGTACAAATGTGTGACAGTTTACCAACGTAATTGATGTTATGGGGGTGGAGCGTGGACAAAGGTATGAAAGGGTCGTGGCAAGAAGGGATCTGATGGGTGTGAGGAATGAAAATGACCCAGGAGGGCTTGATCCTAGAGCTGGTGGTGAGGTGGTGAAACCAGGGCCGTGGCAGCTTCTGCCTGGTGGCCAGACCTTTGATGAAGACGTACTATGTCTCTCTGAGCCTGTGTTCTCTTGAGGCTGTGTAGCCCTGGGGCTTCTGACTGCAGCAGGTTGGAGCAGTGGCTTAGCTGGTTCTTATGGAGACATGACAGACAAAGCAAACATAAGAGAGGAGAGGATGTCAGAGGGAGGGTTCTGATGACAGGCTCAAACCCTCATCAGCTCACCCATTGCTTCCTCAGTGTGAGTGACTCAGGGAGAGAGGTGAGAGGGGAAGGAATCGGAAGGAGTGCTATCTATTGTAAAATTATAGGGACTTTATGCGAATTCCATCTTTTGAAGTGGTCCTAACACCCTTTGGGGGGTGAGAGATAGCCTGGAAGCTGACGGTTGCTGGGAAGGATGTGCGTATGTGAGGTGAGGGTACGGGCTGGGCCATCCCGTGAGGTCCCAGCACAAGCAAGTACATCCAAGCTTCTTAGGGAAGCTGTGGGTCATAACTGCGACACTGGGTGTGGGAGTCACAAACACTTGACAATGAGAGGCTTTTGAACTTGCAACTACCAGAAATTAATTTAAAAGACCAAATGTGGATCAAACCCAGGGTGTTGATGGGCATCACATGACTTCACTGTAGCCTGGGGTCTGCGCTCACAACGTGTGAACTTTGCATGGTGTATGCCGCCACCCGAAGCAGGTTCAACCCACCCAGCCTGAAACACTTCAGCTCTGGTGCACGGCTATGGTCCTGTGAATTGCAGCGCTTTTTACTGTATGTACAAATTTTTCTGCCATCGTGCTAATAAAACATAATGGCTTAATTACAGAAAACAAAGATTTTCAATATTTTCTATTAAATAATTCCATTAGTCCTCGGCATGTAAATATCAAATTAGCATGTCTTTATATTTCATTAGCCGAACAAGCACATGCATTTCATTAGTATTCAAATTTGCTACTGTCTTTAATTATGAAATTATATGTGTGTCAGGCTATTATTTTAAAGATTTACTTATCTTATGCATATGAGTGTTTTGCCTATACTTATATAGGTGCACCGTACGCATACAGTGCCCTTGGAGGGCCAGAAGAGGCGCCTGGTCCTCTGGAAATATAATCAGACAATTGTGAGGCACCATGTGGGTGCTCAGAACTGAACCCAAGTCCTTTGCAAGAACAGCCAGGGCTCTTAATCACTGAGCCATCTCTTTATCCCCCAAAGGACTGTATTAATAATTTTTCCAAGTTATTAGAAGAAATTGTGTAATTTGTATACCCGTTTTATATACCTATGCACTCAAGGTCCCAACAATCTTTCTTGATTGAAAAGCTGTCATGGGTGGGAGATTAAGAAGCCCTGATTTTGATGATAGGCCAGAGGAAGAGGGTGCCAGACAGTTCTGTTTATTGTTGTTTTCTGGTAGGGAGCCTGGGGTCCTCAGGTGATAGGCAGGGTCACCTGGCAATGTCAGAGAACAAACTGGAGCTCAGTTCTCTGGTTCTGCTGACTCTCATCAGGACACCCTACACTCTAGAAAGTTCTGAGAGCTTTTGTTTGTTTTTTGTTCACTGGATCTGACTTGCAGGGGTGGGGGTTGGAAGTACAAAAACAAAACAGATTTGACTGGGTCCCAGGACAGACTCAGTGCGGTGGTCCTGCCGTTTCTGTTCCTCTCGGGACCTGGGTAGCCCGCAGGTGGGGCGTGTGATCTAGCTCAAGGGTAATCGTGGGTAAATGTGAAACTCTGAGCTTCCAGAGTGAGTTTTCTTGCCCACTCCTGACTCATGGGTGAAACCCTGGTCCCCTCTTTATGAACACCCGCATAGAGCTTCCCCACGTTCAGATGGGGACAGGAGGAGAGGAAAAGCCACTGAAGCCCACTGAGGCCCAGCAAGGTGGAAATCACAGTCTCCAGAAGCCGACTCTGCTCTGTCTGCCTTCTCCAGCTCCGCCTGAGATCTTCTCAGATGAGGAGCAAGACAGCTCCCCCATGGACTTCTCAGACTTCTTTGGCAAAG
>JAQHUG010000018.1:4055857-4082057 GCA_028555095.1 Dicrostonyx torquatus | reverse complement strand
GAGAGAGAGAGAGAGAGAGAGAGAGAGAGAGAGAGAGAGAGACGAATTAAAAGAGAGTAGCCTAAGTACTAGGCTCCAGCTCCCCCCACTCCAGTGTGGAAGACAAGGATATTCCTAATGTTGACCTCTGGCCTCTGCACTCATGTTCCTGCATACACACATGTGCGTGCATGCACACACATGCACACACACTCACATACATGTACACACACACACACACACACACACACACACCAGCCTCTCAAAGGGATATGGAAAGAATTTTTGAACAGTAGACTTAAACACCTAGAATTTGCAGGGCAGAGTGCAGAGAGGAAGGAACCCCGAGAGGTCAACAGAGGGGCTCCCTTGTGTTTTAACTGAGCCTCAGTTGGCACATGACTGTTAAAGCTTCTTCTGGTTGGAACAGTCTCCAGGGATGACCCAGGCCTGGGATAATCTGGGCTGGTGGCAACTTCATAGCAGCACGCAGATTCTTTGGAGATCTTTTCTTTCAACATGAGAAGTCTGGTCCTCCCTCACTCCCGAGCGTGGCTGGATTTACTCACTCACGTAGTTCTCGGGAATAGACTGTGGAGGCAGGGAGGGTGGTGGTGTGGGTTCTGGCTTCCACCTTGCCTTCTCTTAGAACTGCCACTGCAGGGAAGCCACAGCTATGCCATCCAAGTCAGCCTCTGGGGAAGGTCCCTGGGGAAGAGATCTGAGCTCTTTACCAACAGACAGGAAGCAAGCAAGCTCTTTTGGAAGCAGGTCCTAGCCCCAGTCACCGTGACCCTTCTAGAGGTTACAGTTTGATTTCCCAAGATTGCCCTGTAGGGCTGCTCCTTAGATCTTGGTGATGTCGATTGGCTAACACTGCTAGTTTTGAGGCAGCATCAGGTGACCATTCGGGGAGAGAGGATTCCCGACAAAGCAGATCATTGAGCAGAGAATCAGGAAGGATGTTCCACAGCATTAGTGACAGATGGGTCCTAGCATGAGGAGGCAGACTTGAAATCATGTCTTAGAAGGATTCAAATAATCTCAAGTGTCTTACCTGCATCTCAGAGTAAAGCCCAAGAAACCTTAAAGGAATATAACAGAACCTGGCCACCAACAAGGCAAAATGTTCTTGCAAAAACAAACAAACAAAAAACCATAGGGTGTTTGAAGAAGCAGGAGCAGCGTTATTGCTGTCTGGAGAGAAATCACTCAGGAATTGTGTTTGCTGTGACCAAACAGCCAGCAGAAGCCACTGAAAGGAGGGGAGAAATGTCCTTCGGCTTGGAGCTTGAAAAGGTCTCGCCCACCATGGTGGGAAAGGCATCCTTGGAGAGTCTGTGGCCATGGAAGCATGTGGAGGCAACTTATCATAGTTCAGAGCTCTGGGAAAGAGTTCGTGGAACAGGAAACGGGTAGAATTATAACCCGCAAGTTAGTGCCCCCACTGTTCTATGTCCACTGGCTAGGTTCTGTGTCCCAGAGGTCACACAACCACTTGTTGCCACCAGCTGGGAAGCTAGTTTTCAGACACACAAATCCATGGAGGCTGTTTCGTACTCAAACCACATGAGCAGAGACAGAATCATCAGAGATGGCAGAATAGTAGACAAGTATGCTAAGATCAATTTATTTACTGTTTGTTTGTTTGTGAGTCAGGGTTTTTCTGTGTATACGTGGCTGCCCCGGAACTCGCTCTGTAGACCAGGCTGGCCTTGAACTCAGGGATGTGACTGCCTCTGCCTCCCAAATGCTGGGATTAAAGGCCTGTGCTACCATGCCTACCATGCTTGGCTAAAATAATTATTCTCTTAAAAAATGTGTATGAATGTTTTCCTGCATTGATGTACATATGCCATGTGCATGCCTGGTGCCTAGAGAGGCCAGAAGAGGGTGTCAGATCCCCCAAGACTGGACTTACTGATGGTTGAGCCATCATGCTGGGAACTGAACCTGGGTCCTCTGCCAGAGCAGCCAGTGCTCTCAACTCCTGAGCATCTCTCCAGCCCCTAAAATAATTCCTCTCCAACAGCAACTGTGCCACTGATGACACAAAATGTGAACACGTGGCGTCAGTGAGTGTCCTTCAGAGAAACAAGAGTCCATGGGATGCAGGCGGTTTTGGGTAGATGAGAGAGGTACATGGGAACCTGCTTACAGGGTGCTAGATGCTGAAGTCTCCAGTCTGAAAGCAGAGGACCAGGGAGGTCAGTGGGATCATTCAGTTTTTGGGTAAGGGTAGGGAAACTTGGAGTTCAAATGTTCAAAGGCAGCAGGATGGCAGAAGGAGATGGAAGAGGAAGAGAGAATGGGTTCTACTTCCCTTCATCTTTGTGTGTGTTATGTCAACTTGACCCAAGCTAGAGTCATTGGAGAGAAGGGAGCCTCAACTGAAAAAAACGCCTCCATATGGCTGGGTTGTACACAGGCCTGTAAGGCACTTTCTTAATTAGCAGATGATAGGGGAGGGCCCAGCCCACTGTGAGTGGTGTCATCCCTGGGCTGGAGGTCCTGGGTTCTATAAGGAGGCTGAGCAAGCCATGGGGAGCAAGTCAGTAAGCATCACCCCTCCATGGCCTGTGCATCAGTTCCTGACTCCAGGTTCCTGCCCTGTTTGAGTTCCTGTCCTGACTTCCTTCAGTGATGGACTTTGATGTGGAAGAGTATGACAAAGAAACGCCCCCTCCCGGTTGCTTTGGTCATGGTGTTTCATGACAGCAATAGTGACAGACCTTCAGCTGAGGGATGCTGACTGCCCACATTGATGGAATATCTTTCTTATTCAACCCTTTGATTCAGATACCATTCTCTCTCAGAAACACCAACGATGGGGGCTGGAGAGATGGCTCAGTGGTTAAGAGCACTGACTGCTCTTCCAGAGGACACATGTTCAATTTCCAGCACCCACATGGCAGCTCACAACTGTCTGAAGGCCCAGTTGCAGGGGATTTGACACCTTCACATCAATGCACATAAAATAAAGTTAAATAAACCATAAAAATATTAAAAAAAAGAAACACCAATGATGCATCCAGAAAGTAAAAAGAAAAAAGCCAAAGAAAGGGGGGTTTACCAGCTATCTAGGTGGTTCTGAACTTAGGTAAGCTGGTTTTCAGAAATAACTAGTGCAAACTCAGCAAGACCCAGAGCTGTGTCTCCTAAGAGGGGAGATGATCCCCACTCTCCCTTGGCCGTGAGCTCAGTGCACAGTATGGTCACAGGGCAAAGGCCATTGAGACATTAGTACTGGGCCTTGAGGGCCCAGAGGAGTGACTGAGCTGGGCCCCAGAGTTCTGCCTCAGTTATGCCACCAACTTGCTTGGTGACTCTGTTGACCATGAGAGTGGGTCTGGCCATGATCCCGTGGGTATCATGGAGAGAAGATCATTTGCTTAGTAGACGCCTACCTGGTTGGCATCATGTAACCGTGTCAAGAGCATTGCTATCTGCTGAGGTGTCCCAACCTGCTGTGAGCTGCAGCTTGGAGAAAATGAACAGTAGACCTTGTTTCTTAAATACTTGTCATTCTTCCATCAGCAATATGTTTTTGACCACTGAGTGAGAGCTAAGGCTGGTCCAGCGGCAAGAATTTTACTTGACATCCATGACCAAACACAGTAACTCACATGACTGCTCCAACATGCTGAGTTGCGGCTGGTCACTCATGATGAATATCCAAGGAAATTAAGGTTAAGTCACACCCTCTTCATAGTGGGGCTGGACTTGGAACTCAGGCCCATAAGATTTCAGCTCCTAGACATTGCATATTCACCCAGGTTGCTTATTGCTCCTTAGAGTTGAAGGCAAAAATCATGCCCTCAAGGGAGACAGCAGCATGCTTGCGAGCTTCAGATGAAAGATCAATGACTTCTGTAGGCTGGCTGGGGTCAGTGTGCCAGGGTGTGGGAGGATCACAAATACAGTATGCCACTGAGTTGGCCTCTTTTCATCCTGGGTCAAAGCAAGGGCAAGAGACTCATGCCAGCAGGCCTAGTGTGAAAAAGGAGACATGAACTAACTCCATTGACTTGGACACAACTCAGGCCAAAGAAACTGGTGGGAAAGATCTAGGGTCAGATAGCGCACTGGACAAGTGTCTGCCATGTGGTATAATGTCTGTTAACTGCCATACGACTGCTCACCGGCCATGTGACTTAAGCCATGTCTTGGTGCCTTACTTTCCTCATGAAGAGTCTGGGTCAACCAGTGTTGTCTACCCCATAGGCCTTGAAGAAGAAACATAACATACAATCTAGCCTGTATCTGTTGTACTCAGCGATGGATTTCACGGAGCTATTTTCTTTAAGCATGTCAAATACTCTGACCACAGTCACTCTCAACTTTAAACTCTTTAAGGTTTTTCTGTATCTCTGCCCTTGCTGATCTCCTTTCTGGGAAGCTAGCTGGTGTCTTAGCAGGAAAATGTGAGACTCGAGACACATTGCTCGCAGGACTGCTGCCCCTCGTGTCTGCCTGACAAGGTCACAGGTGACTCAGGACTGACTGGGGACTGTTTTGTTTGTTCCTAGGAGCCGTGAGTAGCTTCCCAGAGTGACAGCCACTGTTCCCAAGCCGATGCTGACTCCTGCTAGTCTTCCTTAGCTCCTTGGTACCTCTGTGCCCGTGTTGTCTTGTACCTTCTGCTCTAGCCCGGCTCACTGTGATTCTTTTAGGTGTTCACAGTGGAAAGGGTATGATAGACCCTCTCTTGCTTTCTCTCAGGGAAAGAGGTATCTTACCTAGTAGCTGTGACTGTCCCTGTGTCCACTTGAGGCCAGACACAGCCTCTGTCAGTCCTGGTGCACCTCAGCGTCCCTATAAATGCTGTTGGCTATCCTCTGATCTTAGCCCCTCCATCTGGCCTGGATTTGCCTAGATGAGTGCCTACACAGGATTCCAAACTGGGTAGACTCCTCTTGCTTGGAGACTAGGCTTCTAAAAGGCTTCATCAGGTGACAAGTCTTGGGTCCATTGCGTCATCGAACACGTGATCACTACTTGAGACTGTGTGCCCACTGAGGATAGGTAACCTGGGCACCTGCTGCACAGGCCACTGTGCTGAATGGGGTGGGGGGAGTGAGGGAACAAGAGACTGTGGGTCGTGGCTGCTCCTCCCAGAGATGGGACTAGGAAGCCTGGCTACATTGTGGGTGTGTCCTACAGGTGTTGGCCCTGAGACTGTGTGTATTGGCTGCAATGTTGGAGAGCCTGAGTGTTGCTTACTCCCTGGCATGTTGGGAAATGGATTGGAGTAGCACAGGCTCCAAATTGCCCATTGGCTGTCAATGAGCAGTTTCCCCTATGTATCTCTGGCTGTTCCTTTGCCCTCCAGGAGCACCACCCTAATTAAGATGGCCCCGGTGACCTTCTTACATCATCTGCCTCTGATGCTTTTGTTCCTGTCCTTTGCCATTCCCGGATTACCTTCCTCCTCCTCTGCCTTTGGAGCCAGGGCCATTTATAGCCACTGCCTCCCCCTAAATTCTCCCAGGCAAGCAATAGTGCCATGGCTGCATCCTGCCTCCTGCATGCTGGCCGTTTCCTCCGCCCCTGGTGACGTTCCCACCTTACTTCAGAGGCCGCGAGTAAGGAAATCCCTGCGATGAAACTGCCTCCTTGTGTCACTGGATTTGTTGGGGTTCTAGCACCCCGAAGAACTAACCTCTGCTGCCTGTCTTCAACAGGCCAATTAGACAGGTATGGCAAAAGAGAGAAAGAAAATGGATTCGGCATGGCGCCATTGCGAAAAGGGATGAAGAAGTAGCCTGTGAAGCCTCTTCCTGGGAGACTCTTTGTCGTGAACTAGGCGCGGGCGGCAAGACACATAGAGAATGTGTAAACGTACCCACACGTGGAGATTTATTAGAAGGGAGTGAACCGGATCCAGGGAAAGGACGTGACAGGCGGGAAGATGGTGAGAGGAGAAAGAGGCCAGAATATGGCGTCTCTGTCTTTTAAAGTCCGCTTTGCACCTGCACAATGTGGGTTGCGTAGGTGCCTCAGACACCGATGACGAAGATGGTGGGCAGCCCATTCCTTGCATGTATGCAGGGGGTGGGGGTGGGCGGTGGAGGTAACTGTGCATGCGCACACATGGGTCACCCCCCCCATGCAGCTGCCTTTAGGACCCATGGGTGACATGATAACACTCTTGATCTCCCTGCTGGACACCAGGCTCAGCCTTGGTCTTTTCCCACCCTGGGTGTCCTAGGGGAACCCTAGTTTCTTGAGATTCATTGTCTCAAAGAGGGTCAGCAGGGTCTCCTTTGGGTACCTTATGGCTGCGTGCCCTTAGACTCTGAGGAACCTCCCATTCCCAGAAGCCCTAGGCATTGATACACTTTCTTCTGGGACAGCACCCAGTGCTGCTGGGATTCTTCTGGGATTTTGCAGAGCTGACCTCTGGAAGGAGAGGCCAGTCAGTTGTCTGTCTATGGTGGCGTGGCTGTTGGGGGTCTTAAGTAGAGGGCGTAGAGGGGCCTGCTCACCCCTCTGCCCACACCTGCCCGGGAATCCTGAGCCAGAGCTGTTAGCAGTGGAGCAGTCTGTCAGGAGAGCAGAACCCAAAGACTTAACAGTTATTATCACTGCTGGAGAGGGAGAAGGTGGGTTTTCAGTAAGAAAGGGCCGTTCATATTCTCATCGGCAGGGCAGGGACCAGTTCATGATGCCTGTCTTCTCTGAGGGACCAGGGAGCCGCAGCTACGGGATGGAACAACCACTAGGTCCTCATGGAATTCCCTCTCCTCAGAGTACTGGATTTTAGAATTGGAAGTCTAGTCAGTAACAGTGCCCGGAACATTACAGGTACCTTTTCCAGCCTCCAAATGGACCCGTTTCACCAACACCCACTTTCTGGATTGTGAAACTGAGTCTGGAATCTAGGATGCTGTGTTGCTCTCAGCCCAGGTATGACTCCTTCCTCCTCTAGCCAGAGTCATTAGGTTATTTCCCCTCTTTCGACTTGGGCTGAACACAGCAGGTGCAGGGATTGGCTCTGGGGATCACCTCAGCTCCTGGGCTGAGTCACCACAGAGCCTCCAGCTAGGTTGCTGACAACACAGCCTGGGGCCCCACCAAGGGGGCTCCAGAAATTGCCAGGGCTTTAGAGCACATTGTTTTCTGTATAGTGACTTAGTGAATGTTTCTGAAGTGACATCTGTGTGTGTGTGTGTGTGTGTGTGTGTGTGTGTGTGTATGCACCAATCCTCAGGTTCATTTGTGGGCGTGGGGTAAGGATGCTTTGGGCTGAATTTTATGTCTTCAGAATCTTCCCTTTAGATCTGAATACTTTAAATTTTTTTTTAAGTGTCCCATAAAGGGCAGAGTGTAGGACTTGCTTTCTGGAAAGCCTGGAGGGTGTGGGAGGGGTCAGGACGCCTTCAATTTGGGTCCCAGATCCCCAGGAATTCATGGGCAGTGGTGACTGTCCTTGTGGCTGGTAAGAGTTGCCCCAAGTGCTGGAGCCCTTCCAGACACCTGGCTTGACAGCAGAGCCACTCTATCGTGCAGATCTCCCAGTCCCCCCAACCTCTGCCTCCAGAGCTGCTGGGTGGAGCCAGCTCAGCCTGGCTCAGTTCCCCTGTAGGTGACTGGACCTCTTGAGCTATCCCCGCTTGGACTGGGGCCACAGCTTGGTTGGTACAATACTCGCCTGGCGTGCATAATCCTTGACTTCGATCTCCAACACCTGACAAACCTAGTGTGCATCCTTAGATGCGTAGAATTTGGGACCATTCTAGGATACACAAGACCCCCACCCTCCATAAAACCTAGTTTTTCCCAAGGTGGAGTAAAGCACTGTTTTCACTCTGATCCCCACCTCTTCCCTGGTCTCCCTAGTGCTGTGAGCTGGTGTCCACTGCTGTCATACAGCCCATTATACAGTGTCACACAGCTCCCTTCTCGGGATAGCATCTAAATGATACTCCGCCTCTCTCTGTGGCCTATGAGACCTCAGATGTGTGTTCTTCCCGGGTCTCTGCAGTCATTCCCTAGAAAGCACTGCCTCTCTGGATGGTCTTTATATAAATACATACATACATACACACATGTACCTGTATACTATATATCTTGATGTCTATCAGCTGGGGATGGGGCTCAGCTGGTGGAGCACTTGCCTAGCACATGGAAGCCCTGGGCTCCCTCCACTGCATGGATAAACTAGGCATGCTGGAGGCTGCCTGTAATCTCAGCACCTGGGAGGTGACAGGCAGATCAGAAGTTCAGGGTCATCCTGGGCGACATAGAAAGCTTGGGGCCAGCCTGGGACATAGGAGTCTCTGTCTCCAAAGCAAAGCAAGACTTTTAATTTATTGTCCTTTGGGGTCTCAGCGACACTTGAGAGTGACTTGATCTGACTTGGCTCATTCCACTACCGGACTTGGCCCCATTTGTTATTTATTTTTTCTTGGCTTTTGCTCCCCAGTGGCGAATGTAAGCCAGGAGGGAGGTAGGGTGTGGGGGCGCTGAGAGTGGAGGTTGTCGCAGGGCTGGCTCATGGCACATCAAGGGGAGGATGAAGTGTAAACAGCAATAAGGTCAAGAAGTGGTCAGGCTGTTGGAGTAGAAGACTTCGGCTCTAGGGAGGAGACACAGGGTCCCTATGCTCGGCAAAGCCAAGGCAGACAGTCCAGTCTATGGAAGGCTGGGGTGGGATGGGGAGGTAGTGGGCCCTGGAAGCACCCCAGCTACACCGCTCCTCCAAAGTCCCCCTGGTGCCGCCCCACAAGCCCCGCCCCCGTACAGGCCCCGCCCCTCACCGTGCTCTAAACTGACAGCTGCTTCAGGCCTGGTGTTTGCATACAAAGGCGGCCCACGCGTGCAGTTCCTCTTGGTGAGTAGCAGCGGGGACCTGGGTCTCAGATTATACCCTGAGGCCCATTCTTGGGACGTGGGGACCTGCAAGGAGGCTATGAGGGCCGCCTCTCATCCCGGGCCTTGTCACGGAGCGCACGAGCTTGCAGGGACCCCACGGGGCTGAGACCCGGATGTGAGACCCATCCCAAGGGGCTTACTTAGGATTCTGGTCTTGCCGCCGGGGATTCTGAGGTCAGACTGGAAGATTGACCTCCGTGCCCAAGGGCACACCTCCGCAGGGTAGCAGCGAGCTGGGAACCCTGATTCTCAGGTTACCCGCCAGGCCTCCGCGCTTTGCCCTGTGATAGTCGCTGGGCCTGCCTCTCCACAAGCCTGGGCAACAGACCATTTTGCTTGGGGAAGGCCAGGGGAATGTAGAGTGACAAGCAACGCATTGGGAGTCATCTTAAGTACTAGGGGTTTAGAGTACTAGGGGTGGCTGCCTGCTAATTTGTGTTCCAGTAGTTGCTGCAGGCACCCACCCTCCAATGGAAAGGAAGTGAGAAATGAAAGCCCTGGGCAGGGCTGGTCTGGGGAGTAGGGGACTCGTGGCTTCCCGCAGGGTAGTGAAGTTTTGGGGAGGGTGAGCCTGTAAGGGTCCTTAGAGGAGTGCTTAGCAACCCACGAGGGTTCAGACACGAATTGCCCACCCCTTGTTTCCATACTATGTGTTTTATGAATGAAAGCAGTTTAGGGATGCATAATAATTAAGGACCAATAAGCACTCCAGCAAGGGAACTTCGCCATGTCCCCAGAAAGGCTGAAGGATCCCAGTGTGTCTGGTTCCCCTTGTTGACAGCTTCCTGTTTGCTGACATGGCTTCTGCTATCACGGGTTTTGTGTGTGGGTGGGTGTTTTTGGCCCTCAGCCCTGCTTGTGTAGAGGCTGATGGTTGAGTTGGGAAGCCTGGCTCCTGTGCTTGGTACCGTCTTGGTGGCTGTACCACCCCATGTGACTTCTACCCTCTTGAGGTGGCAGTTGCCAGCATTCTTACCATGCTTGTCACTTTGGAACAGGAGTGGTAGTAAAAGGGACAACATGCCTGGTCTTGTTGCCTGGGTGATAACTTGGGGGTCAGATGAGGGAGATGGGATCCTCGGCTGCTGTCCTGAAAGTGGAGGTATCTGCTGGAGGGGCTGGGCCAGGCCTTTTGCTTATCTACTGTGCTCAGGGCTTTGGGCTGGAGAGAGGGAAAAGGGTCAGGAGGATGGCAGGACAGCTGACCACTGATAGCTGAAAATCTATGGGCCAGAGAGTCAGGCCTGGAGCCTGATTATCAGTTTCCCTATCTAGAATAAGTGGAAAAAAAAACCCCATAAAACCACACTTCATTTACCTGATTATTGCCCAAATGACATGCTTCAGAACAACTTCAGACTGTTTCTCCAAGGGGGAGTTCAGGGTACCACTGAGGGCCCTTTGTAGAGCTGGGCTAGTCCTGGCTAGCTGTTGCTAGCTCTGGTCCATACCTGAGCTGCCTAGGCTCACTCATCCTCCCAGCTTAGATTGTGAATCCATTCTTCCGGAGTCTTCTCTCTCTTCAGGTTCAGGGTCTGAAAGGGACCAATAATGTTAGGAATTGATTTTAGCAAGTATGTAGGTGGGGATATTTATGGTTATGCTCTAGGATGGCTGGGCGGGGGTTTGGTGTCCTGTGCACTAACAGCCCTGGCCTTTGGAGCCTTTTACAAAACAACCAGGAGTGAGTGGTGCAGGCTGGTCCATGAACCAACTGCACTTGAACGTCCTCATATGTGAATTTGGAGCTGTTGTAGCTTGGACTGGCTTGGAACTTGTTATGTATGTAGCCTAGGCTGGTCTTGACCTGTGTTGCTCAGCCTAGCCTGGAACTCAGGCTCATCCTGCCTCAGCCTCCTTCATGGATGCTGGAATCACAGGCGTGTGCCGCCACACCCTGCCTGACACCATGTTTATTATGGAACACGAGTATACCTTTCCAGTACCCCTGTATTCATCTGAATCAGTACTGTTCCCTGCTCAGCCTTTTTTTGTGTGTAGGTCCAATCTGAATTCTTTAAATACACGCAAAGTACTCTGCTGTAAGAGACTTAGCACTGTGGCAAGGACCCTTTCTGGGCTTCTTGCTAGTGCCTCCGGGTGGGGGTCCTGTTTAAATCACCCGTCTTTCAGGCCCAGTCTCTTGGACAGGCAGGGGTTATATGACCATTACAGATGGGCTGGTGCAGGATTGGAGAGGGAGGTGCATGGATATACAGAGGTCCCAGGAGCAGAGCATTCTTGACCAAGATGTGCAGCTGGCTAGAGGGCCCTTGCAAATGTGTGAAAAGACACTGGCACTTCCAAGGAGAGCAAAGGTCCTGTGCCCTGCAAGGGAGCTAACGGTTAAGGGCTGAGGTTCCGAGTCCCAACTCTGGGCAGGGTCACAGAGCACAGGGGTCACGTTGTGTCTGTGTGTCCCTCTCCTGTTGGCCAGATCCTGGGTGCTTCTTGGCAGGGACGTGAGGACACTTATTACCTGGGATTATAGTAATTCCCCCTTGTTGCCAGAGCTCAGCTCTGAGAAGTCCGAGTGTCACTTAGCTGACCTTCCATTCAGGTCAGGGACCATGTCCTAGCCTAGTTGTCCCTGCCACTTGGACAACCTTATCAGAAACAGTATTCAAAATTTAGTGTTTGTGTGTGTATGTATGTGTCTGAGTGTCTATGTGTCTGTCTGTCTGCATGCCATAGCATGACTGTGGAGATCAGAGGACAACTTCAGAGAATCTCTTCTCTGCCCCTGCCCCATGGGTTCCAGGGCTTGAACTGAGGGCCTTAGGCTCATCGGTAAATACCTGTCCTAGTGAGCTATCCCACAAGCCTCTTCACGTCCCTTTTGTGTGGAGTAGCTTTTATTGACACACAGACCCTGAGACCAAATGTACAGCAGTTTTCAGACCCCCCCCCATTAAAAACTGACGTGAAAGAAATGCTTGCGTGGATGGAAAAGCCAACGTCAGTCATCTACCCCCTGTGAGTGTGGGTATAGCACCTGCAACTCCCTTCCACTTTTAGCAGGCTTACACTATTGCATATTTAATGTGGATGGTCCATAATTTGTCCATCCAGGGTCTCGTTGGTCTTGGAGTGATTTCTGCTTTTCCTCCATCACAGCCAAGCCTACGGTGACTCCACCCACAAAGATGGTATTGTCTCTGGGGGCTGCTGAGCTGGCTCAGCAGGTAGAGGTGTTTGCTGCCAACCAAAGTGACTGGAGTTTGATTCTTGGAACTCGCATTCGTGGAACAAAAGAACAAACTCACTAGTTCTGTGGGAGCAAAGAATGGGCTCCCACTAACTGCTCTCCTCTGAGGTCCACATATATCCTGTGACATGAGCATGCACGTGCCTGTGCGAACACATGCGCTAAAAACACAATCTTCTTTATCTGTAGAATCAGCTTTTGCTGTGGAATTGCTAGGGTTTGCTGACCTGTGCCAAATGGGTAATTCTTCACGGGAACCATTAGAGCTGAGTGCATGGTCTGTGATTCTGCTCTCACTATTGGAGGATTTATGGAATGCTTTGATTTGGGACCTTCTGAAAGGCCTTAAAAATTAATCATTTTGTGCATGTGTGTTCAAGGGTGTGTACGTGCAAATGGGAGTGTCTGTGTAGGTATGTATGTGTGCAGGTGGGTATGTCTGTGTGCAAGTATGTGTTTGCAGATGTGTATGCATGTAGGTGTATGTAGGTGTGTGTGTGCAGGTGTGTATATGTGTGTGCAGTTTGTGCAGGTGGGAGTGTGTGTGTACAGGTATGTATGTCTTTGTGCAAGTGTGTGTGTGTTTGCTGATGTTTGTGCAGGTGTGTGTGCAGGTGGGAGTGTCTGCGTAGGTATGTGTGTACAAGTGAGTATGTCTCTGTGTGTGTAAGTGTGTGTATGTATGCAGGGTACATGTGCACATGTGGGGGCCAGAGGTGGACCTTCCTTAGGTCCATGTTACCTTTTGAACTAGACTCTCTAACTGAATTTGTTGCTACTAGTTGAGTTGGATTGACTGCCCTGGTGAGTCCCAGTCCTTTCCAGTCCTCCCCAGTGGCTCACGCCTGGCTTCTAATGTGGGTGCTGGGATTAAATTCAGGTCCTCAGGCTTTTGAGACCCTTCCTTTATGGACTGAACCATCCCTCTATTGATTTGCATATCTGTGTGAATCTGGGATGGTGGGCTCCTCCAATATAACCATCCAGGTTTCCTCTGCTGTCTTGTGAGCCTCTTACGTTACTGTGACAAGTTTTCAATGGTGCTGACCTGAGGCCACCCTCAAATGATACTAATATTCCAGGCAGCGGAATTGCACTAATAAAGCTGTGGGGTTAGGAGAGCTATCGCAGGGCTTTTGAATTTTGGAAGATTAAAAAAAAAAAAGGGCAGGAGAACAGCATTTCTTGGCAGGTTCATGAAGCCTGCTGATGGATTCTAACAATTTTGAAGTAAATGTAAACTTTTCTAGCGTCATAATTAGATGGGGAATCATGAGACTCTTGGCAGCGCTTGATGATGTATGTCCCTAGGCCATGTCTGGGACAGTCTGAGGCTGGGGCGGTGGCTGTGCCAAGCACCTGCGGAATGCCAGGATTGATGTGGGGGAGGGTGGTGGCCTCCACTTGCAGGTGGGGCCTTGAAGTGGGGTTCCCTTCCACACACGAGCTCCACATCCATCTAGCACGATCTTACCCGGAGATGGTGTTTCAGAGACCTTAGTGATGGTTCAGAATGCCAACCCAGAAGCAGCCTCATCTAAGAAGAAAAGAGTCCGTTATTTTGTGACTCCAGAGTCCCACAAAGTCCTGGTTTGCTGTAGCCGTGGTTCTCAAGCTGTGAGCCACGACCCCTTTGGGTGGTCCAGTGACCCTTTCAGAGGAGTCGCATGTCAGATACCCTGCATATCAGATTACGTTATGATTCATTACCGGGGCAAACTTACAGTTATGATGAAGCAATGAAAATAATTTTATGTTTGGGGAATCACCACAACAAGAGGAACTGTGTTAAAGGGTCACAGCGTTAGGAAGGTTGAGAACCACTGCTCTAGAGAATCCCAGGATAGTCAGAGGATCTAAGACCTGGTCAAGTTCTTCAAACTATGTTTGAAACACTGCAGTCCCGAGGAGGCTGGCTCACCTGTTTGGAAGAGCATAGCCCAGTGAGAAAAGGGACCAGAAGTCATCTCTAATCACAGTGGTCAAAGTCATTTGACCAGTGTGGAGACAGGAAATGGAGAAACGGACAACTAATGCCAAGGCTGGTGTACAAAAGACAGGTGGTGTTCGTTTAAAAAAAAAAATCTGTCCTCAGCTTGTTCAATCCTGCCAGGTGCAGTATCTTGCCACATTTCAAGATAAAAACCAGCAGCCTGGAAAGCCTTCTGGTGGCCAGCGCCTTCCAGCTGGTCCACCTGAGACGTGAGTGTTCTGCTTTGTTCTCTCCGGTTCCTTTGATCTTTCTCACCCAGGAGTTTTCGGAGGCTTTCTTTTCAGACCAGACCTCTCCCTTTATGCCACCTAAGGTGCTTTCAAGGAAGCTATGGCACCAGGGCAGTAATGAGATTATGGCCCTGGGAGGCACCTCTGCCCTGGCAGGGTTGCTCTGGCTGCTTATCTTCAGGCTTATCGAGCTAGCTTCTTCCTTGAGCTTTTCAATACCAGGGCAGCTGAAGGAAGTGAAACCTGGGACTTTGCCTCTCATGGTTTGAGCTGTAGAACTTTTAAAGAAAAATTTGCACAGTGTTTTTTGAGAAGAGACCCTGGTATGGGGGCAGAGACAGAGCCATTTCTATCCACCTTAGCTGATTTCAGCCCAGTGGGTGCCTGAGAGGACCTGCCTTAGGTTGGCTTATTAAAGGTCACTGTTGGTCACATGCCTCCTGGGGTGGAGCTATGCCTTGCACCTCAGGTCTTTTACTTATATTTCGAGGTGGAGATCTCAGGTAGCCCAAGCTGGCCTTGAACTTGGATTGTAGCAGAGGATGATCCTGAACTTCTGAGTTTCCTGCCTTTACCTCTCCAGTGCGGGGATTGCAGACTGCACCATTGTACCTGGTTTTATGTAGTGCTGGGGCTCGAACCCAGGACTTTGTGCTTTCCAGACAAACACTGTACCAGCTAAGCTGCATCTCCAGCCCTTAAGTCATTTAAAGTGTGCAGCTCAGTGCAGCAATCGCCACACTGCTCCGGAACACATACCCTTCATCCAGACGCTGCTCTCTCCACGTTTCTGTTCCCTCCCAGCCCCTGTAGCTGCTGCTCTGCTCGCATCCCCTCGGAGTCTTCTCTAGGTTTGTCCGGTTTGATGGCCTATCATATCATCATCCTCACTGCCTTCCTGGCTTATCCTGCCTGTGTTGTGGCAGCTTGCAGAATCCCCTCCTCTCCTTTTCTTGCATATGTGTATGATGTGTACATGTATGTAGAGGCCAGGAGTGCATGTTGGGTGTCTTCCTCTTTCCACATTGTGCACTGAGGTCAGGGTCTCTCGCTGAATCCAGAGTTCACTGACTGGGCAAGTCTGGCTGCCTCCTAAGCTCTGGTTACAGGTGTACCACCATGCCTAACTGACTTCATGTGGGCATTGTGGGTCTGAATTCTACCCCTCACTCTTGCATAGCAAGTGCTTTATCCTCCAGGCTACCTCCTCAGCCTCCATCTCTTTCCTCCTTTGGAAAGCTGAACAAGTCCCCATCATTCCACATGTTGTCGCTCTGTCGATGGATGTTGGGGTCAATTCTTCCTTTTGGATGTGGTGAGCATGAATGTACACATACCTTCTCAGTTCTTTAGACGATACACCTTGATATTGAATTGCTGGATTGTAGGGTTTTTCATTTTTCAGGGAATTGCTGCCCTGGTTTTCAGGTAGCTGCACCATTTCCCCCTTCCTCCTCAACAACCCACAAGGCCCCCAGTTCCCCCACCTACTTGACAATATTGCCTGTATTCTGGTTAATGGCAGTCAGCTTCATGAGGTTGTAGAGGCAGTGATGATGGTGATGATGATGATTATTATGATTATTATAAGCTTAGTATGGGGTTGTCTAGGCAGGCCCTGGGTCTAGATATTAAGGATAATTAATTCCGAGAAGACTGTTGTCCAGTGGGGCTTAGGAACAGTGTCCCAGTGTCCACACAGAGACCTTTTAACATCCGCAGAGGCTTCCAACAGACAGCTGCTTCCGGCTATTTGCAGTAAGAAAATATACTAGCCCAGCTCTTTGCTCACACAGTGCATGGTTGCCCAGGGGGTGAGTTCTCGGGGTTGTTCATAGGGGAACTGTGCCTAAGACTTCCCATTTCTAGGTTTTTCCCATTAGAAAGAACCTGTTGGAGCCACGAAGTGATCAGGCTCCTTCCAGCTTGGACTCTTCCTCTTCCACATTCCTGTGTCTGGGAGGGTTGCTTTCTTGAGGTCACAGGGCATAGCAGCCATGAGCATTGGTGACAAGGGGTTCCTCTCGGGTCTAGTTCTCGGTCTGACCCATTAGAACTAGAGTTGGTCCTACAGGCATTTGGGATCCTGTGCACACTCATTTGAACCAGGGAAGCTGGGATGCTGAAATCTGCTAACTGCCCCCAACTCTCAAACCTTTTTCTTTCCTATGCAATGTAAATTGAAGCCCCCACCCCAAAGATACACGCCGTATTAAAGATTCTAGAAGGCTAAACTGTTAACCGATTGTGGAGAGTTAGAATCTTGCAGATCCAGAGCTGAATTAGCGTGGGCTGCTTTTATGCTTTCAGTTTTCTAAATAACCATTCACTGTCCACACCTTTGTCTGACTGTGTTACTCACCTTACCGCTGCTGTGATAAAACACCATGACCGAGATGATTATAGAAGGAAGGCTTTACTTTGGTTTATGGACCCAGAGGGAACAGAGTCCTCGCTGTATGGAGATGGCAGCAAACTGCAGGCATGGTGGCTGGGGCAGGAAGCAGAGTGAACTGGAAGAGATGGAGGCTTTTAAGCCACCCCAGCAACATACTTCTAGCATGGCTCCATCACTTAAGCCTCTCCAAAACAGGGCCACCAACTGGGGACCAAGTGTCCAGATGCTCAGACTGTGGGGGAGATTTCTCATGCAACGCACCACACTGATCTAACTTCCTTTAGACTATCAGTATCTTGCAAAGGTCTTCTGCTGGCTTCCACCAGTTCAGAAGTTAAGGATGTCATTAGATAACACTGGAAACCTGTAGCAGAGTTTTCTCTATTGTATACCCTGCTTATGTGGTCCCTGCCAGTTATTAGGTAAATAGCTTGATGTATGATTTTCTTTGTCCTGTGACTGATACAATCCCATGTAACTAATGGTGGTGCCATGTTCTAATGGTGGCACCCAAGATTTAGGGCATTTGGAATCAGTGTTTTTGGGCAGTGCTCACTTGCATTTGCTTTAGAATAAACCACCTTTTACTCCAGTTGAAGTAAGACCTGTGTTTGCTTCATAGCAAGGAAAGACTCAAAGAGGGTCTCAGCTGGCATGGGTTGGGACTTCCCTGCCAGAGAGTTGCTTGGTCTGTTGCTCAGCGATAAGCTCAGACCCTGTAGGAGTAGGGAGGAATTAGGGGAGGCCACGGTGGACATCACAGGGGCTTCACTGAACCAGAATAGAGCTGATTCAGCATCCAATGAGCCTGCTTCTGGCCTTGATGCCAAGCTTGTGGTCATGGCCATTGGCTTCGTGACACTGGGACCCATTTCTTGGTCCCCCTGTGAAAGGTGTCCTACCCACAGGGTTCTTGTGAGGTGCAGGGATAGGAGACATAATAGAAATTGTGCAAGAACACCCTTAAAATGCTCCCTCTTTTGCTAGGTGCAGCAAAAGTTAAAACTTCAAGTTTAATGCAAGGGTGACAGGCAAGGGAAGAATGTGAGAGTTACAGCATCGTGGTTTTTAAATTGCAGGTCTTTTTGGGACCTCTACCTCTCTCTTTTTTGTTTGAATTTGTTTTCTGAGGCAGGATCTCATGTAGCACAGGCTGGCTTCGTGAAAACCTGATGCTCCTCCTGGAACCTCCGTGTGTTGGGATTACAGGGTTGTGCTATCACTGGTTTATATTTTGCTTACAGCTGTATTCATTCTCTCCCACAAGCCTGTGCCAGGGACGGTGTCTTTTGTACGTGTTACAGTGCCAGGCCCGTAGGGTAGAAGCCCCAAATGTTTGCTGAGGATGGCAAGTGGCTGACTGGTTGGGCAAATTCTTAACATACCTGGCCCCTGGAGTTGTCACGGTTTGGGCAGGCAGGGACTAGACGGAAGCTGATAAGAGCCATTGTCTCCCTGTCGCCTAGCAGGCATAGTGTCAGAATGTGAGGCAGGGTGACTGTTGGAGGAGAAAAGTGGACATCTGTCACATTGGACCACAGACCCTGTGGGCTGCAGTGCCGTCCTGCCTTGTCAGAGATGCCCATGGTGCAGTAGTGGCATGTTTGAGAGGAAACCAGCTGCTTCCTGATTGGATCTAAAGTCTGCTCCATGGGAGGGGATGCACGCCTAACGCTGTAGAACTAACTGGTCAAGAACTTATGGCCAGGGCTGTCACAGGCCCTATGGGGGAATCTACGACTGATGTTTTGCCAAATGGAAACATTAAACTGCCTTCTAAATAGTTACATTTATGACCTTAATTTGTGTGTGTGGGTGTGTGTGCCACTGTGAATGTATAGCGATTGGTTCCCATTCCTCCATGTGAGGCTTGTTGGCAATTGCTCTTAACCAGTGGAGCCATCTTGCCAGCCCCTGAACAGTTCATGTTTACCCACACGGGCAAGTACAGCTCTCAGACTTGGTCAGGGACACCTTTCAGCTGTGAGCACTGGTCAAGATGGGGGGCGGGGCTCATAACTCGTCAGAGTATTGAGAATAAGTGTGTGCTAAGTGCTTGGCACTAATTGGGACATAGATGTCACCCCCTCTGAGGCCCAGGGAGCATCAGGGCATGGAAGGCCTGGGAATGGAAGAATGAGGAGGGCTTACAGAACAGTGATCTGCGTTGTCACGTTTCCTGGATCCCTAGGAAGCACTGTCTCCCGTTAGCCACACAAATGAAGCACTCTCTTTACTCCAGGGTCCCAAGCTTTTTTGTGTTTGACAACGAGACAACATTGCCAAACACAAATATGTGAGGTCACAGTCATAGTCGTCCTGGGATGTATGGACTGAGCCCAGTGGGACCCCCGTTAGGACTTCTGGGCCTTGCTGTGCTGGACGCTGTGGTGGGAAGAATTCCAGGCTTCTTGACGGAGTGGGAGAAAGGGGCCGTTGCAGGGTGTTGTGGAGAACATTCCAGAAACAAAGTGATGTGGGCAAAACGTTAAAGTGTGTGGACACTACGACATCATTGATGTGGAGAAGCGCTGAGCTGGAGCCTTTGGGCAGCTGCCCTGTGTTACGTGCCTTTGTGACCTTGTGTGCTGTGTCTTGTCCCTCAGGTTCAGACAATGAATTACGTGGGGCAGCTGGCTGGCCAGGTGTTTGTGACCGTGAAGGAGCTCTACAAGGGACTGAACCCTGCCACGCTGTCAGGATGCATCGACATCATCGTCGTCCGCCAGCCCAATGGCAGTCTGCAGTGCTCTCCTTTCCACGTCCGCTTCGGGAAGATGGGTGTTCTGCGTTCCCGGGAGAAAGTGGTGAGGCCTGGGCACCCCATCCACAGAGAGTAGCAGCGTGAGGGTGCTGCCCCTGTCCTGAGTGCTCACACTCAGCATCCAAATGCCTTGTTGCATAATTTAACGCTCACCAACGATCCAGTTACTAGCATGGTGTCAGTTACTCCAAGATGACAGGCACACCCCTGCTTATCAAAGTCAGAGGCTCAAGGCAGGACAGGCCAGGGCAGGGGGGCATGGTGCTGCAAAGCAGGGGAGCGCCCACTCCCTCCTTTGCCTGGGGGCTGGTTCTGTGTTCTCAGCTGAGGCTGCCAGCCAGAGTCCTTCCATGTGATCTGGCTCCCTTACTACATGGCGGCCGCTCACAGGAGGCTAGGTGGGCATGGTGTTTTTATGAGCTGGTTTCTGAAAGTCCAGTGGAGTGACTTGTATTGCATTCTGCTGGTGGACATCAGTCCCAAGCCTGGGGGACATGATGTTTTTATGACATTGTTTTGAAGTCCTGTGGAGTGACTTCTATTGCATTCTGCTGGTTGGGTGTCAGTCACAAGCCTCTCTCATCCTCCAGGAGAGGGGAAGTATGCACACTGGTGGGGAATGGAAGGTTCTAAAACAGCAATGGCAGTGTGAAAAAGGACCAGTATACACATTTAGAAACCTCAGTTCCCTCCCTCCCTCCCTTCCCAGTGCTCAGGGCAGGTATATTTGGACGAGGGACACCTACTGAGACTGGAGGTGTCAGCTTTCAGGGACATTCACTGTGTCCTTCTCTGTGTTCTCCCTTCAGGTGGATATAGAGATCAACGGGGAGTCTGTGGATTTGCACATGAAGCTGGGAGACAATGGAGAAGCCTTTTTCGTTCAGGAGACTGACAATGACCAGGTGAGAGGTCATTTTAACTTAGTACGTGACCAAAATACTTTTTTCTGTTATTATTGTTACTGTGTGTATATGGTGTGTCTTAGTTGGGGTTTCTATTGCTGTGAAGAGACTCCATGACCACAGCAACTCTTCTAAGGAAAACATTTAATTGGGGCAGCTGGCTTACAGTTTCAGAGGTTCAGTTCATTTTCATCACGGCGGGGAGCATGGTGGCGTACAGGAAGACATGGTACTGGCTACATCTTGATCAGAAGGCAACAGGAAGTCAACTGAGACACTGGGTGGTGTCCTGAGGATAGGAAATCCACAAGCCCGCCCCCATAGTGACACACTTCCTCCAACAAGGCCATACCTGCTCCAACATAGCCACACCTAATAGTGTGGCTCCTAATAGTGCCACTCCCTATGAGATTATGGGGCCCATTGACATTCAAACTACCACACGCGGTATGTGTCCGTGTATGGTGTATATGCATGCGTGTGTACTGGTGATTGTGCCAGTGCACATACACGTGGAGGCCAGAGGAGGATATCGGGTGTCTTTCTCTGTCACTTTCACCCTAGTTTTAAGACAGGCTCTCTCCTGGAACTCGAAGCTTGTTGCTCTGGTGAATCTGGCTGGGCACTGGTCTCTGGTGACCCTCCTGTCGTGGTCCTCCAATGCTTGGCGTACTGGCACTGTGTGGTCATGCCCAGCTGTTCCAAGGATGCTGAGGATTTGAATTCAAGTCCTCTTGCTTTTACAGCAAGCAGTCACGAATTTTTGACAGTGTGTGTTGAGACACTCACACATCTTGGCTGTCACAAGTGTGGTTCATTTTTTTTTTGTCGGTTCACAGATACATGCAGCCATCATTCTGTTCAATTTCGGAATGCTTTAATCACTTGAAAAAAGTCCATCTTGAATGTACCACCTCTTTATATTCAGCCAATCTTTCAGCACCCAAGCCCAAAGCAGCTGCTAAGTTACCACGTCCCTATGTCTTAGGGTTTCCATTGCTGTGATGAAACACCATGATCAAAGATTAAGTTGGGGAGGAAAGGGTTTACTTGGCTCACACTTCAGAATTGCTGTCCATCACTGAAGGAAGTCAGGACAGGAGCTCAAGCAGGGTGGATCCTGGAGGCAGGAGCTGACTCAGAAGCAATGGAGGGGTGCTATTTATTTATGACTTGTCAGCCTGCTTTCTTACAGAACCCAGCACCACCAGCCCAGGGATGGCACCACCCACCATGGTCTGGGCTCTCCCCCATGATCACTAAATGCAAAATGCCTTACAGCTGGATCTCATCAAGGCCTTTCCTCGACTGAGGGTCCTTCCTCTCTAATGACTTTAGCTTGTGTCAAGTTGACATGCAAAACCAGGCAGTCCACCCTATTTGAGTTTTCATCTGAACGAAACCACGTAGGGATACTGCATTCGTGCCTGATGTCTTTCACTTTGTGCAGTGAGTGGAACCGCACATATCTGAATTTCAGTTTTGTTATTAGTTTACTTTTGTGTGTGTGTGTGCCAGAGCATGTGTGGACATCAGAGGACACCTTTTGGGAGCGGGTTCTGTCCTTCCACTGCGTGGATCCCAGAGACGGTACTCAAATTGTGAGGCTTCGCAAGAGGTGCCTTATCAAGCGAGTCCTATTTTGGGCCCAAACTGTTAGTGTTTTCATTGGCTCAGGAGTTTGTTAGACCACATTTCATTTACCTAGTCGTCTCTTGGGTTGTCGCCACCTTGTGGCGAGTGTGAGTAATGATGTTGTGTGCATTTGTATTCAAGTTTCTGTGAGAACATACGCTCTGGTCTCACCCCCACCCGTCTCCAGTGTATACCTAGGAGTGAAATTACTGGATTGTGTGGTGACTAAATGTTTAACACTTTGAGGGGCTGGGCCTGAGGAGATGACTCTGTGGTGTAAGAGTGCTCGCGCTGCAAGTTTGAGCACCTGAGTTTGGATCTCTAGCGCCCGAGTTAAGAAAAGCTCAGTACGTGGCTGTGATCCTAGCCTTGGGGGGCAGAGACAGGCAGATCCAGAGACCGTGCTGGCTAGCCACCCAGTCTAGCTGAAACAGCCAGCTTCAGGTTCAGTGAGAGATTGTGTCTCAATGCCGTAGGGTGGAGAGTGATGGAAAAAGACTCCCAACAGTCTGTTGGGGGTCCCTGTGAAGTAGTTTTGTGCAGGGTTCCAGACTTTAGCTGGTGCCTTACTGGGAAGGAAGCTCCAACATCCACGGTTTAGACTTCCCTGTAATCTGTCTGACGGAACAGCTTATGGGCTGGAAGCCAAGGGCTGCCCTGCCCCACTGTCTGCTGCGGCCCCTCAGCCTCCAGGCAACTCCTGTCTAAATGGGAAGGCCTGAATTTACTAGCTGAGATTATTGTAACCTCCTATTGCTCCTGGCTGAGGCCCATTTTAGGCTTTAAGAGTCAGGAGTCATTTGGGGCCTGGATGCCACAGAGGCTGTGTAGTAGCCGGCTCAGTATTTTGGTGGCTGGGAGCCTGCTGAAAGCTGGGACCTGCGTACTCTATCACCGACTGCCCTCTTCTGCATGTGGCAGGTCTTGCTCTTCTCCAGTTCTCTCTGAGGGGTCCCTGTCTCCTAGCATACTGGCTACACAGCTGGATGTGCTCTGGAGTGGCAGGCCTATAGGCAGAACTGTCATCTGGATTTTTTTTTCAAAAATTAGATTGGGCCTCATGTTGGAATGTGAAAACACACACACACACACACACACTCATCCATCGAAACCCACTCCTACTTACTCTGACACTCAAAGTAACGTAAAACTGTGCCCAGGTCCCAGCAACAGTGTCACGACTTTGCCCTCATTTTTCTCTTCTCTGAATGTTTTAGATGAGTTTTGATGTCACTGGCAGTGGCCCGACTCGTTATGATTATTGGAATGCTGTGTTGAGTATAAAACAGTATCTGAGGACTTCATAGCTCTGATCCTTGTGACTGTGAAATGTTGGGCTGTCCTGCTGTGTCTCTTTCCCTTCATCACGGCCCTCCTTCACCTGTGTTAACGGGACTCTTGAACACCTGCCTGTAGCACAGTTCAGTAGAGCATGAGACTCAACCTCAGGGTCTTGGGTTCTTGCCCCATGTTGGGCACCAAATATAGCACGATTAATGAAAACCCAGAGACAGATACTTCAGGGTTCAACCTGAAGGTCAGAAAAGCAAAACAGCCAGCCACTGGCTCTTACCCCTACCTCAGTCCGAAATGGTGATCCTTCCTCCTGGAATCCTCAGAATGAGACTGACTGAGAGCTGTCTCCTCCCGTTTTATACCTCTCTAGGGCTGGGATTAAAGCCGTGCACCACTACCACCCGGTTTCAGTGACAAACTAGCATGGCTACTGGGATTAAAGGTGTCTGTCACCACTGCCTGGTCTGTAAGACTGACCAGGGCAGCTGTTTTATTCTCTGATCTCCAGGCGAGCTTTATTTATTAAACTACGAATGAAATCTCCCTTCACCTGCCCTGTTTAGGAAGTCATCCCCATGTACCTAGCCACATCTCCCATCCTGTCTGAAGGAGCTTCTCGAATGGAAAGCCAGCTAAAAAGGAACTCTGTGGACAGAATCAGGTGCTTGGATCCCACCACAGCTGCCCAGAGCCTGCCTCCCAGTGACACCCCATCCACCGGTTCCCTGGGGAAGAAGAGGAGGAAAAGGAGGAGGAAGTCTCAGTTGGACAATCTTAAAAGAGATGAGAATGTCAACACATCTGAGGATGAAGACATGTTTCCCATAGAGATGAGCTCTGATGAGGACACAGCACCGATGGACGGAAGCAGGTAAACAGGGCGTGAAGACAGGCTCTGTGCTGCAGGAGGTGAGCTGAGCTAAGGGAAGGCGGGCTCTGTGCTGGAGGAGGGTGAGCTAGTTTCTTTTTTCAACAAATTGAGCTGAATCTGTAGCTGAGGATCACCTTGGGCTTCTGCCTAGCATGCCCCTTGCTCTCAGATGCTGGGATTATAGGCACACACTATCATGCTCTGTCAGATGGGGCTGGGTTTGAATCTGAGTTTAGGCGTATGAGGCAGGTACCAACTGGACTGTATCTCTAGTCCTAAATGAGTTAGATGTTGATTTCCATCAGTTTATTTATTTTTTCTGAGATAGGGTTTCCCTGTATAACAGCCTGGAGCTCCCTCTGTAGACCAGGCTGGCCTCGGCCTCACAGAGCTCCGCCTGCCTTTGCCTCCTAGAGTGCCACCAGCGCTCAATCATAATTTTTTTTTTAACTTTTCGTTTTTCTGTTAGGTATCTCAGACTGAATTTTTGCAGGCAGGCAGTGGACCCTGCATGGAGGGGATGAAGCCTTGTTCTAGTTTTTAATCTAAGACACAGTCAGTCACACCGTTCCTTTGTGACTGATGACCTCAGCTATCTGAAATAGAATCGAGACACAAGAATCAGCAGATGAGTATTTCATGAACATAACTGTTTTCTCAGAATCTGTGACTTATTTACTGGTGCTGGGGATCAATCCTGTGGCACCAAGCATCTCTGTGTCACCCTTAGCTCCATCATTGGCTGCCCAGAACCTGGCTATTGTTTCCTTAGCCCCAACTCTGCATATGGCCTTGAGGGAGATCTGTAGATCCAGAGGGTATTCAGTCAGCTCAGTGCCAAAGGGGGCTGGAGCCCAAACTCACTTTATGTTAAGCAAACCTTTCCATTTTAATTTGAATTATTCCTAAATTTAATGAGCCTGTCTTCTTTTAGTTTGCTTTGCTTCTAAGACTGTCACAAAGCTCTGTAAGTATGTATTTTGGTGCAAAAAAACAATTTTGAAAACTAAATTTTAAAGAATATTTGCTGTTGCAGATTTTTATATAAGTCCATGTGGCTTTTGATAATTATTATGTCTCACTAATTTGAAGAAAAGATAAAGAACACTAGGGATAGAATGTTCCTCCACTTCCTTGTTACTGTATTTTATATTTTGAGATGGGATCTTGCGTGGCTGAAGTTGACCTTGAACTTCTGGTCCTCCTGCCTCTACCTCCCAAATGCTGGGATCATAGATGTAGGCCACTCTCAATTTTTGTGGTACTGGGATTGAACTTGATAGGCAGGCAGCCAATGCAGCCACACCCTCCAGTCCTCAGATGTCCTTTTTTCTGGTTTATACGGGAACTTGTCTGGCATCATTGCTTTTACTAACTGTAGCATTTAACCTACTGTGGGTACTGGGGCTATTTGGCTTGGGCTGGTTATAATGGCCTTTTCTTTGTGGCTTCCGTTTCAGAGCCTGGCCACAGGTAGTTCCAGGAGCACCAGAAGTGTAGGCAGATGGCTTCTGTGGGAGTGGGGTCGGGAACCGTGTGTTGTAATGTCTGTGCCCCTGTCTGAGGCCAGGGAGTTTTACAGTCGTGTTCAGTTCAAAGATGCACATTATTCATGCCGTTTATTTACCTGAATAGACATAAAACATGTTCTGTGGTTTTGTTTATTTAAATGGCATTCCCCCTGTATATGGGAATGTTCTGGAACATCTGGATCCAGTTCTGGCTGACCTGCCACTTAGGCTGTGTGAAAGGTGACAGCAAGAGGCTGTAGGTGTGGTATCTAGTTATGGTAGCACACACCAGGAGGTCCAGAACCGGAGAAACTGAGGCAGGAGGATCATGAGCCTGAGTGACTTAGTGAGACCCTATTTCTAAATATGCAAAATAGGCAGTAACTCAGTTAATTTACTGGTAGAGTGCCTGCCTACCATGTGTGAGTTCTGTGTTTCATCCCCAGCAACACACACACACACACACTTTGAGGGTGCTACAGTGGTACACACACACTTTGAGGGTGCTCCAGGGGTACACACACACACTTTGA
>JAQHUG010000018.1:4042811-4054986 GCA_028555095.1 Dicrostonyx torquatus | reverse complement strand
GAGGGTGCTCCAGGGGTACACACACACTTTGAGGGTACTCCAGGGATACACACACGTGCTTGAGGATCAGTGTACTTCACTGGCATGCTCACCATGTTCATGCCCTGGTGAAATCCTTCTGAGTTTACAACCCACCCATGCACAAACACACATTTATATATGTTGACATTTCACCTTTTCCCTTTCCACCCTCACTTTCTAGAATGTGAGTGTGACCGAGATCATGCTGATTAATGAAGCCCTTAGATGTAATCAAGAAGAAACTTGGCTTTATTGTGAATTTTTGGCTTTTTTTTAATATCCCCAGAACGCTCCCTAATGATGTGCCACCATTCCAAGACGATATTCCTAAGGAAAATCTCCCCTCAATTTCATCGTATCCCCAGTCAGCATCGTACCCCAATTCAGATCGAGAGTGGTCCCCCAGTCCCAGGTAAGTTGCTTATGTGTGTCAGAGGTTGCCTTTTCTGATCCAGAGGGTTTAGAAGTCAGTGGTAGGAAGCATGTCTCAGAAAACCCTGAATTAGAAATTAAAACTGAAAATCGTTAGGATCAGAAAATCTGTCTTGCATCGAATCTAGACTCAATCTGCAGACATGTTGCAAGGTTCTGTGGGGGAAGGCATACAGGAAGAAAGAAAAACCTGCTAAGTTACCCAATACCCATTGGCAGCAGGAGAGGGCAGCATGGCCAACCTGGCTTTGGTCCTTAGCCTTGAAGTGGAGTTCAAACGTAGGAACATTGTTGCAGGGGCCCTCTGACGTCACTCGGGACTGTTGTGGGGGATGCTGGCCTACAGCTAATCCACACTGCTGGGTTCAGGACCACATGCTTCCCTGAAATGCCCTCCCAGTTGTCCTGGAGTGCCCATATGAACCTGAGAGCCCAGCTGCAGCCGCACAGAGTACAAGTGACCTTCCCAAAGACTCCAGAGGCTCTCAGAGCCGTGACGCCTATGAGGACAGGAGGGCCTTCAGAGTGCTTCTGCCCAGAGTCTAGGAAGGACATAGATTGAAATCCCATGCTTTCCACGGGACAGGCTTACCCCTGCTAGGGTGAAAACTGCTTCGTTCTTGGGTGGCAGACAAATCCTGGGCATAATGGTCTGTGGCCCCTAAGGGACCACAGCTTTAAATGTCGTGGCGGGTGGAGGACAGAGTGTTAACTTGCTCAGGATGCTTGGGGCTGTGGAGAAGAAGCCGAGAAGCACAATGGCTGTGCCATCCCTGGGCTGTCCCACCTGATACTGTGGGTGTACTTGTAGTTTAGAATGGAAGCGGCTGCACCCTGGGACTGTGGCATGGGCTGCCAGCCTTGTCAAAGCACCCCTTTGGTTTCCAGTTTGCTCAGCGTCATCTTGAGAACAAGGCAGCAATGGTCAGCAGTATGGGCTGTAGTGTAGTGTGTCCCGTGCCTGATTCCAGCTTGGACTGGCAGGAAATGTGGTCTGCCAAGGGATGGGGGTCTGCCTGTGTAGATATCAGCCCTGCCATTAGGAACCTATTGCTTAGCTATATGTATGTAGCTTAAACGTTTTCTGGTTTCTTTTTTTCTTTTGTCATCATAAAATATCCCGAGAAAAAAACCTTAAGGGGAAAACAGTTTACTTTGGTTCACAGTTTAAGGGTCTGGTCTATCCTGGCAGCAAAGTCAAGGCCCAGCTTGAGGCAGCTGGTCACAGGGCACCACCATCAGGAAGCAGGGAGATAAATGTGTGCCATTACTTCATCCCCTTTCTCCTTTCATAGAGTCCAGGATCCCGCAGGGAATGGTGCCACCCACAGTGGGGTGGATCTTCCTACCCCAGTTAACCAAATCAAAGGAATCCTCCACAGTCCTGTCCAGGAGTCCACCCCCCAGGTCACTGTAGATTCTGTTACACTGACAGTTAACACTCAACCGCCACATGTGCTCAGACGTGAAGAGCGCTTCCTGTTTTCCAGACGACCTGAGTTTGATTCCCAAAACACAGTTTGGGTGCCTCACAACTGCCTGCAGCTCCTGTGTCAGGGATCCTATGCCTCCGCCTGCTCTCTGTGGATACCTCTACATACATGATACACACACACAAAATAAAATAAACCTTTATAAAAATATGAAAGGAATTTCAAAGGTAGATTTTATTTGACCTCTATTTTGTAGAAGTCTATTTAAAAACATTAGCAAGGTATTTTGAGCTGGGCGATGGTGGCACACAAATTCCAGCACTCAGGAGGCAGAGGCAGGCAAATCTCTGTGAGTATGAGGTTAGCCTGGTGTACAGAGCTAGTTCCAGGACAGCCAGGGCTCCACAGTGAGACCCTGCCTTGAAAAACAAACAAAACGAAACACAAAATCCATTAACGAGATATTTTTAAGTCTTAAGGTCAGTGACTCAGCGTATGTCAGTTTCAACTGGCCGCATGTGAGCAGTGGCTCACTGTATAGGACAGGACATGTCTAAGATGTCTGGCACCTCATGTATTCTTGTCTTGGCTCAGGGGAGATGACCCCTACAAAGAGAAAACCTAGGGTTTAGGAAGAAAACAAAGAAGGGTATTAGGAAACTGCTAGCCAACTGAAAAACCTATTCATTAGCCTGACGAATGCAAACGGAATGTTTCAAACCAGCCCAGAGAATGTTTGTCTTTCTTGTTTGCTTCCTGAGTCCAGGATACTGGTAGCATCAGATTGTGACTGTTGTCAAATGGATTACACATTAGGTTAAGTAGATACTTATGTCCACACTCAGAATGATGTGTTTTTATTGAGGAGACCATAGACAGAACCCACGTTCAAGTCTTTAGATCGTGTAGTTTGATTCAGTGCCCAGCTTCAACCAGACATGGCCAATCTTGTCTTGGCTCAGGACACGGGGTGAAATGGGAAGCCAAATAGGTCTTTTGGCAGCTTCCTGTCTTTGCATCCCAGAAAGTTGATGCTCACAGCTGGGGGGAGTAGCTCCCGTTAGGGGCGTGCTTGCCTAGCATATGTGAAGTCCTAGCTTCACTCCCCACCACAGGGTAAAACCAGGTACATGCCTGTTACCCCAGCACGTGGGAAGTGGAGAAAGAGGAACAGAAGTTCAAGGTCACCCTCAGCTGTGTAGCCAGTTTGAGGTCAGCCTGGGTAACAGGAGACTCTGCCGCATAGAAGTTTCATGTTTATTTCCTACTGAGCTCAACCATAGACTCGCCTTGCTGTTGAACAGCCAAAGGCTTCCACTTCTTAGAATTGCTATTGCTGAGAGCTGCTGAAGCAGCCATAGGAGATTGCATTGAATTGACCTGTGATTTTTTTTCTTCTTTTTTCTTTTTTTTTTTTTTTGTGCATCTTTCGGTGCCTCCAGCAGCCTGATAGATTGCCGGAGGACTCCCCCTCACCTTGCAGTAGTGGCCGAGGGAGTTCTTTCTAGCTCTTGCCCTCCGCAGTCTTCCCACTTCCGTGCTTCTGAAAGGTAGACCAGTTCTTACATAAGCCGTGATATAACCTCTCCGTCTTACCTTCCCTTAACCCAGTGACTTGTGAAGAACTTACTGACAGCTGATATGAAGTAGAAAGTTTGATCTAACACATAAAATCAATTTTGTTCACTAACCAACTTACTTATGAAAAATACGTACCTCCTTTCACTGTGAGCCATAAGTGATTAGTCTTGTCTACTTATTTGAAATTATTTACTTTCTTGGGTATGAACTGTGCCTGCATGTATGTTTGTGTACCACATGCATGCAGTGCTCAAGGGGGCCACAAGGGGGCGATGGACCCCCTGGAACTAGAGTTGCAAAGGATTGTGAGCTGCCATGTGGGTGCTGGAAATTTAAGCGGGGTCCTCTGGAAGAGCAGCACGTGCTCTTCACTGCTGAGATCTGATTGAACTTGTTCAAAATCCCTCTAATGACCTCCTCTACCTTGTTGCCCAACTCTCTGTGTGGCCTTGAAAGCCAGGACAGGGAACTTGAGACTGGGATTCAATCTTCCCTGTGGTGGGTCATTTGGCAGACAAGTCTATAGGCTATTTTTAGAATGCCACTTTAGTAAATAAGTCAAGCCACTTACTATAAATATTTAAGCAGCCTATTAGCTGTCTGTGTAATGGATTCAGACACTCTTCCCAGTGGTTCTAGAATGGAATTTAGAAGAACGGCATAGGACAGGTCTTAGGGTGTAGGTTTTTTTTCCCTTTTTATTAGGATCAGGTATCTGAGATTTTTTCCTCTTATTCCCCAGTATTTGCTAACTTTGTGGAATTCCTCATCTACTTTTATTATCAAAGTAAGCATTGATTAATTTCTATCTGGGAAACGTAAGTTTTTCATTTGACTTAAAACTTAAAATTTAATTTTACATTTCATTGTATTTACTGACTCCAGACCCCCAAAGAGAAAGAATGCTCTGTGGATTTTGTTTGTTTTGAAGCAGGATCTCACTAATGTAGCCCTGGCTGGCCTAGAATTTGCTATGTAGACAAGGCTGGCTTGGAATTCAACGTCATCTGCCCGCCTCTGCCCCTTGATTGCTGGGGTTAAAGATGTGCACCGCCAGGCCTACCTCCCTTTCTCCACTGTGGCTTAAACTATTTTTAAGTATGTGTGTGTGTG
Source organism: Dicrostonyx torquatus (assembly GCA_028555095.1). Taxonomy (NCBI): domain Eukaryota; kingdom Metazoa; phylum Chordata; class Mammalia; order Rodentia; family Cricetidae; genus Dicrostonyx; species Dicrostonyx torquatus. Next base: position 4,050,406 of record JAQHUG010000018.1, on the reverse strand, counting down.
TGTGTGTGTATGTGTGTGTGTGTGTGTGTGTAGTGTGTGTTGTACGGGTCCATTGTAGAATTTCTCATGCTATGATGTACTAGGAACCCCCTCCCCCACAGACAGGGCTAGAACATGAGAGTTGCCCCCATGGCAGGGTGCTTTCATTGGAAAAATTAGTGGTCAGCGGGGGCCATGGAAAGGGGGGTCCTATACATCAGTTTGAAATGAAGGCCACATAGCCTATAGTCTGGCTTTGGGGACATGTCAGGGTCAGGCTAGCTATGTAGAAAATCTCTCAGATAGATACAGGTTCCACGTGGTCACGCTGTTGTGTGCACTGCCAAGGAACCTCTGCTTGTGCTGGCAGGAAACACCATCTTGAGTTGGAGATGGAACTTGACTTAGATAAGTGAGACTCAGTGCAGTGGGGGTGGGGGTGGGAGAGTGGGGGGTGCGGGCACAGATCGGGTCAGTGGAGAAGCTGCTTCCTGCTTTATGTAAAAGGCTGCTGTGCTCTTCTTGAGGAAGTGGTGTGAGAGAATACAGAGAAAGGAAACTTGGGCGCCACTTCTTCCTGCTTCTTGGCTTGGTGTCTGAGGAGAGAACGTGGACCTAAGTTGCTTCTCTTCGCCCATTAATTTGGCTGGATAGACCCAGGACTTAGCTCAAGTGTTAGAGGTGAAAATGAGCTGTGTGGAAGTGAGGTACATCGCTGTCCTTGCTGGCTTGAGACTGAGCAGCGTGCTGGGTCCACACAGAGAGCCTTTTGATGTGTTCCTGGAGACAGCTGCCTCGTGATCCAGTGTAACGAAGTTGGCATGCGAGATGTTTTCCTGTTCTCAAAGCCAGTGTTTAAACCTGGGATGCAGCGTCAACTGGCCGGGACCCTTTTGTGCCCGCCTGAAAGCCGAGCTGTTTGATAGGAAGATTGGAGCATGGGGGAAGCCAGGCGTGGTATAGGACAGCATTTTGTACCCAAGAGCCTCTCTCCTGCTTTCCCTCTCCCTTTGCCTCTCTGATTCTTCCTCCTCCTCCTTCTCTTATCCTTTTATTAGTTCTGAAAGTTTCAAGTTCTGATTCTATTCACCTACTCCCCCCAAAATATAGCTACTCATTTTTTCTTAATTTGGCTCTAAGGCTGGTCACCTTGTTGGACATGGTGCACACTGACCTCTGGTGGCCAAAGGAAGGATTGTCAGAAGGCAACAGATCTATTTTCTGGGCTGCTGGAACTCTGGGACAAAAACTGGGACAAATATTTTTCTTTTCTCACTCAAATGATGGGCTTGTGTTTTCTTAAGTCCTTCAGGCTCCCGTCCCTCAACACCAAAGAGCGATTCCGAATTGGTCAGTAAGTCTGCAGACAGGTCGACACCAAAGAGTAACCTGGAAATGCTCTGGCTTTGGGGTGAATTGCCGCAGGCTGCCAAGGTAAGCTTTTAATCTCCATTCTGTGGCACACTGAGGATTTCTGAGTTAGCTCTGACTGCATGGAGTTAGTATCCCAGCCTTGCAAAGGGATGTACAGCTGGGGTTCTGACTGTGAATATGTGTTACAGGGCTCTGTGTCTGTGTATCTTGAACATATGCACTTCCAATATATGCCACCACTGACAGTGAAGGTGCCGAGCAGCCCCTTCTGGCAAGGTGGCTTTAACCGCAAACCTCTGACATTTGTTTTTCTTTGCGAGAGATCTAGGGATAGCAGATAGGGAGGGGGCCTGCTGGTGAGCATCAGTTTCCATTTGCCTACATTTTTCGGTCACTGTGGATCCTTGCGTGGTAAACTTCCCTCTTGTGCAAGCCTATCACCACCAGGTCCTCGTCAGTCACTGTTTGGGGGAGAAGCTTTATTGAAATGGGATACACGTGTCTGGAGAGCTGCAGGTTTGATGTATGCAGCTTTGTACTTTCACTGTGTGTGTGTGTGTGTCAGTGTGTGTGTGTGTGTGAGTGTGTGTGTGTGTGTGTATGGGATACACGTGTCTGGAGAGCTGCAGGTTTGATATATGCAGCTTTGTACTTTCACAGTGTGTGTGTGTGTGTGTGTGTGTGTGTGTGTGTGTGTGTGTGTTTGCAGCCCAATCCTGGTCCTAGAGAGGCTGTGGGTGGCCAGCAGCATGGAGAGCCTTACCCTTCTGAGCACTGCCCGTGCTGACTGCCCACACTTGTGCCCCTTAGGCACAGGGACTGCTTTTGCAGGGCTCCCCCCGTTGTCCTGCATGGACACAATGCATTTGTTCTCATTGCTGTAGAGTATCTCCCCGTGAGAACGACTTCCCATTGGCCCATCATTCACCTCCCTGCCCCTCTCACTCCGATTTTCAGCTCATGTTTTCTTTCTTCCTTGTGCTTTTTTAGATTTTACTCTTAGCCATAAACGTAACTGAGATCTGCCTAGACTCGGAGGAGAACAAGGGAAATAAGGAAACCAAAGAGCTGCAGGGAGCTCACAGGGCTCATGGGAGATGGCAAGCATGGGGTGGAGGCGGGGCTCCTCAGCAGGCACACCCTGGTGGAGATGCCATGAATCAGAGTGCCAGCCATAGTGTTTTTTCGCTCATCTTTGGTGTTGGACTCCAAGTGCCCATAGCTCCCACAGTGCCCTGCCATCCCCACCAAAGACCATGTGTGCTGTTCAGCCCTCGGTCTTAGCAATGGAGGTGAAAGCCTGGGAGCCAGGGTTGTTTGGTGTGGCTTTTGCTGTGGGAGAGGTAGGACGCCAGGACTGTGCTGTCTGCTCCAGAAGCATGTTTGCTGTGGAAATTGTGATCTTGGGTTCTCTAGGCAGGCGTGGGACCCACCAGGCTGTTCTGGGGTCGAAGAGTCCATCATGAATCCTTAGCTCTGACCTCTTGCCATTTAGTGCCTCAGCTCTTTGCGGGGGCTTTCAACTCTCCTCTTTCTCTCCTTTTTTCTAGTCCTCTTCTCCACACAAGATGAAAGACTCCAGTCCCTTAGGGAGCCGGAAGATTCCTGATAAAATTCACTTTCAGACCATTCATAGTGAGTCTTCAGACACCTTTAGTGACCAGTCGCCAACACTGGCCCAGGGGCCGCTGGTCCACCAGAGCAAGGCGCAGACGGAAATGCAGTTTGTGAACGAGGAGGATCTTGAGGCTTTAGGAGCTGCGGCCCCACCGTTACCCGTGGCCGAAGAACTCAAGCCTCCAGCTGCCAGCACAACACAGACAACGAACAAGACAGATTCCCCTTCCAGAAAGAAAGGTATGGAGCCAAGCCTGGGTCTCCCAGCTTACCACCAGGCTCGCTGCCCACACCAGAGGCAGTGCATCTCCACCCAAAGTTTGAACTAAATCAGAGAAGATCCACATCCATGCCATCTGTCATGTTGAGTCTTTAATCTGTGCTCTCCTGCCAAGTGAGGAGATAGAACCCCTTATCTGCTGTGGGCCAGACATGTTTAGCACTGGTAGAGATCTTTCTATGTTTCCCCGGCCTTGTTAGTGACAGTGTAGCCTAAGCAGCTCACCATCCGTGCTGGCTAGTGACACGGAGCCCCACCCTGGTTAGCCAGGTTACGTGCTGCAACACCCTGGGTTTGTATGAACCAGTTACACAGTTCTTAGTAGGGAGTAGAGAGGAAGTCTGTGGACATGGTGCTCAGGGACCCATCCTGTGGACACGTGATAGGGACCCACAGCTGTAGGGATGCTGTGCCTTAGAGCATCATGAGAGAAGTATTCAGGAGAGGACTTATCATCCGCAACTAATAATTATGGTGATCATGGCCCTCTGTAGATGAGGCCTGAGGCTGAGTGCTTGTTCCCTCTGGACCAGGCGGAAGGGAGTGCTCGACCCTGCCAATTCTGCAGTGATGTGCTTGCTGGCGTCTCACTGTGTGGCTCTTGGGCTAAGGGCAGTGATGCCATCAGGGAGCAGATGTGCACTGTGGGCTCATGTGCTCTTCCTGGAAATGAAAACGCATGAGTCGATTTCTGACCTGCTCCTTGTGCTCTTTCAGATAAGCGGAGTCGACACCTGGGAGCTGATGGCGTGTATCTGGATGACCTCACGGACATGGACCCTGAAGTGGCAGCCCTGTATTTCCCCAAGAAGTAAAAGTTGTTCTCATTGCTCAAACTACTTTATTCTTTGGCTTTCGAGATAGAATCTTACCATGTAGTCTAGGGTGTCCTTGCACGTGTGGTGGTCCTCCTGCCTCAGCTTCTTGATGGCTGGGTTTGCAGGGTTAAGCCATCACATCTGTCCCTGATAACCATTTTTTTGTAGTTGGGGAAGAGCTCAGTTTATCTTGGCTGATAAGTGAAGCAGGAACACTGGAGGCTCATAGTTAACCTGGGCACAGCCTCAGCTCTGTGTGCTGTGTAAGACTCGGTGTGTGTGTCTGTGTGTATATCTGTGTGTCTGCGGGGGAGAGGTTAGGGGTTGAGGTGGAGGGGGAATGGATGGACCCACGTGACTGCCCTCTACCCTTTTTTATAGGAATGTGAGCTCAATGCTATCTTATGAAGGAATCAGAGGCTGGGTCGCCGTGACCAGTGGCCCACAATCCAAGTGAGAGAGACCTCTGTATGGTCCTCCTTGGAAAGATTCACTCAGTGTTTGGGGCACCCAGCCTTAGCTCCCTTGGGATATGGCACATGGGGCAGGGGCCAGTGCCAGTGGATAACAGTGACCTCCCAGGCACAGGCTTTCTCGGGTTCATATGGGTTTGGAGTGTCACAGGAGACTGTGGCAGGCCCTCCTGAGGTGGTTCATTTGACTTTGCTGTCTTTGCCGATGTTCTGATGGCAAAGTGCCCTGAGGTGCTAGTAATTTCTTCTCTGAGGTGTTGTGGCTTTCTGGAGGGTCATTTGATGTAACAGTCAGAGTGAGGATGGATGGTGGTGCTCAGAACAGCTCTTTCCCCTCTTTTCAGTGGTGATCCTGCTGGGCTCCCCAAACAAGCCTGCGACAATGGAGCCAGGTCAGCCAACCAGTCCCCACAGTCTGTGGGCAGTTCGGGCATCGACAGTGGTGTGGAGAGCACCTCGGATGGCCTGAGGGACCTGCCGTCCATAGCCATCTCCCTCTGCGGTGGCCTCAGTGACCACAGAGACATCACCAAAGGTACTAGGCTCTATGGGACAGCACCCTCTAGTGGTCGTTAGGCAGAAGGCCCTGGAGCTGTGGTGTCTTTAGTTCATGGTTGTGGTTGATGAGTGCACAGAAGGTTCGCTGTTCTCTGGCCCACATGTGTCCAGCTGCAGTTAGCTGTCCTCAGAATGCAAGGACAGGGTACAAGGCCCTTCAGGAAGCAAGACCGCTGTTGGGGGGCATTTATCCTAAGAAGTGATCATTGAGCACAATCGGGTACCGCCTGTGGAAGTGTCACAGCTCAGAAGGAAAGGGATTCTGGCAGTTGGGAGCCAAGGAATACTCAGTGTTCCGGCTCGGGTGGAAGATGGCTATGGTGGTCAGGAGTCAGGGAATAGCACAGGCCACAGTAAGCTTAGCAGCTTACAGCTCTGCTCTAGGGAAGGCTTCCCCAATGTGACAGCTCTGCTCGGGCAGAAGAGGGCTTTCCAGTCAAGTTGTTACAGCTGGGGAGTGTAGCAACTCTGCTCTGCTTTATCCCCCAGCTAAAGCGTTACAGCCCTTCTCTGCTCAGCTCAACTCTGACTTCCCCAGCAAAGCTGTAACAATTACAACTCTGAGCTGCTAGGCTGCTAGGGGAAGGCTCCGGTCTTACTGCCCTGTAGCCCTGCTGACTTCCCTCCACCTCTGACTTCCCCAGTGAAGTTGTAACAAGCTGCTATGGGAAGGTTTCCTCAACCAAAGTGTTACAGTCCTGCTCTGCTCTTCTCTGCTCTGCCCTGGGGAAAGAAAGTCTTCACCCAAATCTCCTTCAAGAGATTTATTGTGAGGGAAGAATCCAGGAGAGTGGCTGCCTCTATCAGGGTGGAAGAGGAGCAGCTGCAAACTGAACAGGCCCAGGGCATATATAGGGCTTCTTAGGGGCGGAGTTAGTTTTTCTCTGCTCAGTGATTGGTCAGTTTAGTTAGTTAGGGGCAGAGATGGCTGATTTTAGGGGCAAACTGTGTTTCTTTCACTGGCCTTTTAAAACTTTTTGGCTCTAGTTTTGAGGCCAGGGCGTATTTCTTCCACTGACTCTGATTCTAGGGACAAACCGTGTTTCTTTGGCATGGGTTTCAGAGACAGGGCAAGTTTCTTTGGTTCTGGGTTCAGGACTAAAGTATGTTTTTCACTGGCTCAGGTCTCAGAACTAGGGCAGATTTCTTTCACTGGCTCTGGTTTCAGAGCCAGGGTAGATTTCTTTGACCAGCTCTCTTACCCTATACCCTGTGCCCAGGCCAGTCCTGAATGTTCATGGTGCACCTGCAGGTGTGGGGAGTAGGGTGGAGGCCGTGGGAGTGTGGGAGGGCGAGTTAGGCATATCAGTCTTCCTGTAACAGAACGTTGGGTGTGTGTGTGTGAGATCTGTGGGGCTATAGAGGACAGGAGGGACGTTGAGTCAGTACGGGGAATTCTAGAAACGTTTCCCCTCTGGGTGTTAGAGGCTGCCATGCCGGTAGGTCTTGATGGCTTGTGCATTCCATCTGCCATGCTGGAGAGAGTGACAGCTCACCATCTTGTGATAGGTCCGTGGTGAGTGGTGCCTGAGACCCCCAGCTGGTGTAACAGCAGCTATGGGCTGTTGAATTCTAGAACCAGACCTAATTTCCCTCTGCCCCCTTTTCCCTCCACCACTGCTTTCCCTGGTTTTTAGCAGGGAGTGACCATGCTCTTAGCGACTGTACTACTTCCTCTTCCCGCTCCAGTGACCACTGTGAAGTCCCTCTGAGGCTTTGCAGACTTTTTATGCACAGACTGGGTCCTCTTATTCCAGCCTGGGTGCCGCCAGCCCTTCCTAGCAACTTGTTCCTTTTATCCTTCACATCTTCTAAGATCACAGCTCTGGCCATTGGGTCTGTTATACTCCTGAACATAGGCAGCATCAGGCCTTACACCGCCCTGGCTCCCACCTTTTACATAGATGACAGTGATCAAACCCTCGCTTTGAGCAGGATGCTGACTGCCATCCTCTCCCATCTTTGGGACCCCCTGGGAAGTGGCCATGACCATCAGGCATTTGCTGAGGGGGAGATCATTGAGATTAGAATCCAGTCACAGGTCTCCACAACAGAAGTGACTCAAGCCAGTGTCCCTGAAGAACATGACTGTTTCTGTATGCAGGCTCCATGCCTCACATGTCTGCTGATGTCTGAACAGGTTCTCCCCCACCCCCATCCCAGGCACTAAATACAACAACAAATAACAACAAAAAACCAAGCTCAAACCCTCTTTACAAGTGCATTTTTTAGAATTTCTAGGCTTGTCCAAGGAGCTGCAATTTGTAAACTCAGACACGTGGGAATGAGCAAGCTGAAAACTGGCCTGTTTCTCTAAAAAAAAAATTGTAATTTCTCTCTCCCCCTATCCTGCCGCCGCTGCCGCAGATGCGTTCCTGGAACAGGCCGTGTCGTATCAACAGTTTGCAGACAACCCCGCTATCATCGATGACCCCAATCTCGTGGTCAAGATTGGTAATAAGTGAGTTCCTGTTGACAGTCCGTTTGGTAGTGGAA
>JAQHUG010000018.1:4023865-4042563 GCA_028555095.1 Dicrostonyx torquatus | reverse complement strand
GTAGCACTGGCTGTCCTGGAACTCTGTAGACCATTTGCTCCAAACTCACTGAGATCTGCCCTTCTCTGCCTCTCTAGTGGCTGGGATTAAAGGTGTTTCCCACAGTGCCCGGCCTTCTACCTTAGTTTTTGAGACAGGATGTCAAACCACTGAACTGGAGCTTGCTGGTTTGGCTTACCTGGAAGACAGGCAAGTCCTGGGAATCCTCCTGCCTCCATCTCCCAACACTGGAATTACACGTCTGTGCCATAGGCCTGGCTTTTCAGTGTGGGTGTTGGGGATCTGAAATCAGGGTCTTAGGTTTTCATGATGTCAGGCCCTGCATCTATTGAGCTAGCTCCTCAGCCCCACCTTGTGGGTGTTAGTATGTGTCTGTACCAGACCTTGAAATCCACCTTGTCAGGCCTGGTGCTCCAGCTGTGGAACTCCGACCCTGTCTAGTCCTAGGTCTGAGGGCACGGCTGCCCTGCAGCACAGAGACCATCCGAGTTCAGTCTGTGGTATGCAGTGAGCGACTCTGAAGACTGTTGGTGGTCTTTCCTCTTGGCGAGGAAGTTGCAAGCGTGCTATGTATTGATTTGGGAGGTTATGGAGTTGTTTGTCCCCTTTCCATGAAGTTCAGTAGGACATGGCTAGGAATAGTCAAGCAGGGGACTGTCCAGCTAGTGACTAGCTGCCTGGCATGTTCATATGTTCACCCTACTGCCCTGTCTGCTGCTGACCCTTCACCCTCAGCACGGCTGTGATGTGAACAGGAGAAAGGGAGGCGTAGATGTGGTCAGTGTGTAGATGGGGTCAGTGTGGAGGGCTGGAAGGGAGGAAACACACTGGGTTTGGTAAAGGACCTCACTGGGCTTCCTAGCCTTTCTATAGCACTCCGTCCCTGCCTCACTGTCTGACGCCATCTCCTCGTCTTGTTAGGTATTACAACTGGACAACAGCAGCTCCTCTGCTTCTGGCGATGCAGGCTTTCCAGAAACCTTTGCCAAAGGTGAGCGCCAACACAATTAAGAAAGGGGGCCCAAGGAGGAGCTGGTGAATGGGAGGATCACAGTTTGATTTGGCTTTAGAAACCTGAGGCCATGGTGTCTTGATGCTTACAACAGTGTTCCAGATCTCTTGCTCGTGTTGATCATGCTTCCCTTCCTCACCAGGGCAAGCCTTGAAAATCATGGCATTGTAGACCCACAGTCCCGCTCCCAACACCTCCTGTGCTGGGATTACAAGTCGGCAGAGAAGGGGCAGACACCAGAGTGCAGAACCGAGTGAGGCTGAGGAGAGAAAGTTTAGTTGTGGAACACTGGGGGCTCCCATTGGGTCAGATTCAGGAGCTGTTATGGTCCTCATGCCTTGCTAAGAAGCCCGCCTTGTGCCTGGTTTGTGGATGCAGGGATGAGGATAAGGGAGGCAGGGGCGAGGGTGGGGGAGGCAGGGCTGAGGATAGGGGAGGTAGAGGTGAGGATGGGGGAGGCAGGGCTGAGGATGTGGGAGGTAGGGCTGAGGATGGGGAGAGGCAGAGGTGAGGATGGGGATAAGGCAAGGCTGAAGATGTTGCTTGAGTAACTCAGAGCCTGCATGTGAGAACGAGGTGGCTATATGCCAGAGCTGAATGAGGAGGTCAGACCCACCTGTTCATCTCCTCCACTTGCCTGGAATTTGCTCACTTCTTCCATGTTCCATCTTCCTTCTACAGTTTTAGACTGGTTTGTGCTTGGCTGCCATGGCCATCACAGTCTGTCAGGTGGTACTAGAGTTTGAGGTTCTTGGAGGTCAAATCTCAATGTTTAGTCTAGGCTTGCCCCCCCAAGGTTGTGTGTGCTGTAGATTGGGGATGGTGACTTGTGTTTGGTAGTTCTTTTCCGTATCTGTGGACCTGTCTTGAGGCATGTTCTGTAAAATGATTTTTGTTATGTTGTTGCCAGGTTCCTTCTTGTATCCACAGCCCAGGATATGTTTTTAAGGCTCACAAAGTAGTAAAGAGTTCGGAGTTAAGTGCGATAGAGAGGTAGCTTATAGAGGAGGAGGCACACAGGCTGCAGGACAGCACAGTCCAGAGCGCTGTGATCTAGTGGATTAGGGGTTTGGGGTTCTGCTAACGGTGTTTCTCTAACATGGAAATGATTTTCTATGTAGCATTTAGTCTGTATTATACATTGCTAGTGCATTTAAAATGGCCTTGCATCTTTGTTTGTATTTTCTTCTAGTCCTTCCTTTTATTTAAAATCTTTGATCCATCTGTATTTTGTCTTGAGAGTAATTGAGGGAGATTTGGGGACTCAAATTGCTCCACCCAACATGGTTACTGAATAGGATCCTTTCTGTTGTATGGGATATAAAGCTAGTAGCTTAGATATTGTGGGTGTAGTGTCTTACTGATAATAGAGGTAACAGTTGGCAGGTTGCATGAATGCTCTATGACTTTTGGTGACCCTGCTTCACACATTTCCTTACATAACAACATCCAGAGTAGGGATGGAGGCAGGACAGGCTCTTCGTGTCCCTTTGCCCAGCCTTTGATCACTTCTAAAATGGTCCTTGGCAGAGCCATGGGACGATCGTGAATGGTGCAGTCTAAGTGGGGTTTTGTCCCAGGAACTGAGTCTGCCTTTCTCCAAAAGCCTCCCTGAACATGTTGCTGCCTGGTTCTGGACCACAGTTTGGAGGGAGGCGGGTGCTCAATTTACAGCTTGATTCAAAACAGTTGAAAGTCATCTCAGGATTACCCTGGTGTCCCTCAGTGGTGGCCTTCTGCTTGATGACTGGTGGTGGTTGTTCCGTTTATCTGTGAATTTAGGTTCATTTTTTAATCTGAACTTTAGATTTCCTGTTTCAGTGAAGTTTGCTCATAATCCGACATTGAGCTTTTAAGATCGCTGTAGACTTAACACCCTGTTGGTCTAGCGCCTATTTGCCGTCATCCTGTCCGAGAGTTTTCTTTGCTGTTTTTGTTTGCTGACTCTTCAAAAGAACCTTAGATTCTGCCTGGGGCTTGTTACTTGTGGATGGATTTGGTGGGGGAGGAGGAGGGGAGTGGACAATAGGTTTGTGCAGTCCCTGAACATCGTCCGCAGGATTTGCATTTCCCTGGGCCCCCTTTGTCTTCTGTGCCAGTGGAGGAGCTTTGAAATATGAATTGCTTATTTGAGGATTAACCTGTGAAGCATTTGTCTACTGTACCTGTTAGGTTGAAAGGCTAAGTCTTTGTTCACTGATTGAGGTAATAGCTACGTCTAAATGGAAGGAGGAAAATCAGATAACATTTACCTGGGCCCAAAAATAGCCTTAAGGCAGATGTTGTTCTTTGGGAATGTTTATAAAGTTATTATTTCATATTTAATCTCCCTCATCACACTTTAATGTATTCAAGCTGTCCATTTGAATTTTATTTTTAACCCTTGATTTTTAAATCAATTTGCTAAAGTTTAGTTGGTTGAGATTTGGATACATGTTTACCTAAAACAACAACAACATCAATAAAAGCCTGTATATTTTGTTTACGGCTGTTAGACCCTGCACCATAGTGGTCATGTTTTGCTTGCAGTTTTATTTTGTCCTCAGCGTACTGAGGCTAGTAGCATCGTAATCAGTTAGCTATTTTAGTTTGGAAACTAAAGATCTACTAACCACTAATGATTTCTAATGCTTTCTTTCCTGTTGTTATTGTGTTGTATTTTGTTTGTTGTTTATTGGTTCTTTTCCAATCTTCTTAAGTCTTCATGCCTCAGTTACCTTCACGTGATTTTGGACGCCATTAGGTTTTGCCTTTCTAAAATTTTCAGTCCGCCCACAGTATGTTGCGTTATGTTTTATTTATTATTTATTTTTTCCGCCTTCTTTAATTTGCAAGTACATTTTCTTTTGTTTCTAGTGTGCTAAGTTGATGCTCTTTTTTCTTTTCCTTTTCTTTACTTTTTTTTTTTTTTTTGGTTCCATTATTTATGTTACCATCCATTTAAAACAGGCCACTGTGGAATCCATCATGAGAGATAAGATGCCCAAAAAGGGAGGAAGATGGTGGTTTTCCTGGAGGGGAAGAAACGCCACAATCAAAGAAGTAAGTGGGGAGTGTGGCATGGCATGGTGTGGTGGTTGCACTCAGTGCGTTTTGGTTTTGTGTAGTCAGGTTTGTTTCTTTCAGCTTGTGTGAGTGAAATGAATGCCGTGATACTGGGTTTCGGCGAGCTGTCCCTCCTGAAAAGGGGACAAGAGCAGAAGGCAGATAAGGAGGAAGCTTGGCTCTGCCACCCTCTGCCTTGCAGACCCAGGTTGAGCTGTTTTTCCACCCTGAGGTTTCTATATCAATAAAGATGTACTAGGTGCGTTTCTTGTTGCTGGGACACAACACCTGGCAAAAGCCACTTAAGGGAGGCAGAGATTTAGAGAGCATGGTCTATGGCGGTGGAAACAGGAAGGTAACAGGAGCATGAACACATTCTGTCTGCAGAAGGCAGCGAGGTAAAGAGTGGTGCTGGACTGGTGCTCACCCATGTCTTAGTCCAGGACCTCAACCCATGGAATAGTGCTGCTCACATTCAGGGTGGGTCTTCCCGAGTTAAAGAACCTAACCCAGATCTTGTCACGTTGACAATATTCACCACCACAGAAGAGTTTCCACATAACTTATGTTTTAGAATACGTGATGTTGGTGAGGGTAATGCCAGTGAGTATTACCATGGCTGTTGACTCAACCTCTTTAGTCATGTCTCTGAAGGCGCAGGTTGGATACAAGAGAATTTGTGATCTCTGAAAGCCCTGACTTGTCAGGCCTCTCTACATCTCTCAGCCCGTGTTTGGCCACCAGCCCCTTAGTGGATCTTAAGGCCCTCTTTTCGGCTTTCACCTCTTGGTTTTCCCTAACCACCCACAGGACCTTTAGGTTGACTCCATTTCTAATTTTCAAACCAGACAAATCAGGCAATTGTTTGTACTCTACAACTGTTTATCACTTAGTCAGCGAAGCAGAAGAGTCAAGGCATGGAGTCAGAGTTGCTCTCAGGAACACTTAGGGCTTTCTTTTGTTGAAGGACCTTAGCATCCTACAGTACCAAGGTGTTCTAGCTCTGACCTCCCTTGCTAGTACTGTCATCTCTTTCCATCTGCACTTTAGTACAGTTGATCAAAATAGAATCTACCCCAGGGCCTTTGCACATGTTACAATGTTAGGATCCCTTACATCTCCCTTCATGTAATTGACCAACAACTCAACTCCTCCTTTTATGCAGATTAACCTGGATTACCATCTCTGCTTGCATGGGCCATGACTTTGTCTTTCATGCATTTTGTCAGGATTTATAAATACACGCCTTAGTGAGACTGCGCAACTAACATTTCTCAGCTCCTCCACACCCTGAGATCCACAAAGGCAGAACCCACACACAGCTTTGTTTGCTGTAGAAATGGTGTAGGGGTACGGTATGTATTTATTGGACGGCTGCTGGGCTCACCTGAGTCTGTGGGGCCAAAGGAGAAGGTGCCTTAAGTGCTGTGTGCAGATCAGATTGCCTTTGACACGGTGCTAATGCATCTGCGCGTTGTCACCTGCTACATGACCTCCAAGGATCTCAGTGAGTCAGGATGACATGGATGCTGTACTGCAGTAGACTTACAGCATAAAGGGCTTTCTAGTTTATTAGCCAGAGGACAGAATGTTCTAGATTTTCAGGCAGAAATACATTTCAAAGACCTCTTATTTGTAGGGTATCTAGATTCTCAACAGTTAGAATTAAGGGGAATGCCAGTATAAAGGAAAGAGTATTTATAAAATTAAATATTTTTCTAAAGAATGCAAATACAGTTATTTATTCAGATCCATATTTCTGAATTAGCCGAGTGAAAAGTTGTTATCTGTGGTAGCCAAGTCACACAGTTAAATCCTTCAATTGATAATAAATGAATGGTCATGGCAGCTGCTTACGAAAGCAAACAGCAGCTGGACATGGTGATGCAGGCCTTTATCTTCAGTATCCAGGAGTCAGAGGCAAGTCTATTTCTGTGAGTTCAAGACCAGCCAAGGCTGCATATGAGGCCCTGTCTCAAAAACCAAACCAAACCAAACCAAACCAAACCAAACCAAACCAAACCAAACACACCCTCTTCCCCCCAGTCAATCAGAAACAAAAAAACAAAACACCAATCAAGACCCCCAAAGTAAACAAACCTGACAGAGTAAATCTGGGCATGACATTGTGAGCCTGTAGCTTTAGTATTCAGGAGACAGAGGCAAGAGGATTGGCACAGGTTGGAGGCCAGCTCAGGCTATGTACGTAGTCATTGTCAGGTCAGCTAGGCCTTACATAGCAAGACCCTGTATCTAACCAACCAACCAACCAACCAACCAACCTACCAACCTAGCAGCCAACCAACCAGCCAGCTGAAGGCATATTTCAAACTAGTCCCCAGTCTCATACTTTAAGATATGCACTGTTACTTTATGTCTATCTCCCCTTGAGACAGACTCTTATAGAGCTCTGCTTACCTTGAATTCATAGCTGTCCTCCTGTCTCAGCTTCCCCAATGCTAAGATTATAGACATGAATACTTAGCCTAACTTGCTTGCTTTATTAAAAATATTCCATTGGAGGTCATTAATCTGTTTTTTGACTAAAGGACATACACAAAGTGATTTTATTGTGTCTCCTTTGTCCCTCAACATGCTCTCTGGCCTCTTCTGACTGAGTGGTAGTTCGCTGGTCTGTCCTGTCTCCTCCCTCACTTCCCCTCCCCCGCTCCCTACAGTGCATTAGGCTTTCTGGCTTATGGATCAGTAGCCACTGCATCAACATCCTCATTCTTTTTTGAGAAGTGAGGAGACAAAGCTTTGAACAGTCAGCGGGATTGTCCTAGGGTTCCCAAGCTAGAGCGGTGGGTCTGGGCCCTCTCCAGGATGCCCAGGGAACATTTCCCACTAGGATTATACAGCATTGGAAGAGGTTAATCTTTCTCATTTTCCCTGAGAAAAATATGGCATGCAAATATTTTTGAACATTTCTATTGGCAATTGGAAGAAAATATTGTGAAAACCCTCAGGAGTTCAGGCAGCCACTGTTAAAGCGTGTGTCTCTGTGACAGGGATGATGGCGTTTGGTTGGGTGCCAGGAACACTTATGGGTAACTAACAGACTCATTTCTGTCAAAAAGGTTTCTCAGCTTAATCTTATGATATTTCTAGGCAAAGAAGTAATGGGGACCTGCCATAACATACACCCTTCCAGAGCCTCCTGGGTAGGGGAGGTTCCTCATCCTGGGTGTGCGCCTTTGCTGTTCTTGCCCTGGGCCTTAGGGAGCCCTGCGGTGGGACCCAAGCTTTTGGGAGCATCCTTTCTCTTTCCTCCTTCTCTAATGGCTTCTTTTCTTTTCCTCAGGAAAGCAAGCCCGAGCAGTGCCTGCCAGGGAAGGGCCACACTACAGGAGAGCAGCCTGCACAGCTTGGCCTAACCCCCAGGTATGGGGGCAGGTGTCCTTCTGGCAATGGTGCCACTCCTTTCTTGAACTGAATTAGGGTCATTTGCATGCCCACTGGACACTGATGAGGTCAGCCAATAGCTCACATCTAAGGCCTCAGTTCCCGCTAGATCTGAAGTCACTACACTAGGTGACTGAGGCCAGGAGCAGTTTATTTAGCTGGTCTTTCTCATTTCTCCAGTACGCGCAGCTTCTCTCTCAGACAGCTGAGGTTCAAGGTATATGTGAGTCGCCAAGGAGCTACTTAGCTAGAATGTCTCTTATGGTCCTGGCATGTGGTGTGTGTGTGTGTGTGTGTGTGTGTGTGTGTGTGTGTGTGTGTGTGTGTCTGTCTGTCTGTCTGTCTGTGGGTGATGATGATGTTGGAACAGAGGTTGACACGGGACAGCCTGTGCCAGTATCACACTGACATGTCAACACCTCGACCTTTGCAGTCTTCCTGCTCCTACAGAACCTGAGACTGAGTTAAAACGTAGACAGAGTCAATGTGGGTCCCATTCACACCTTCCTTATTTTAGTGCCTCGGAGGCCAAGGCCAGGCTAATTACACCTGGGGCATGTTGAGAACATTGAACTCTGCCTGAACATATGAGGGCTTCCCTGCATGTTGGCTTATTCACAGGGGAAGCTAACTTAGGCTTCTTGTCCTCTGGCTTCTGGCCACAGCTCTGTACCTTAGACTATGATATTTCTAGAACTCTCTGTTGGAAGTAGAAACTTGTGCCTCTGGTAATTTAGCATGTACTTTGTAGAGCACTAGTTGGGGGTGGGGTGGGGTGGGGTGAGGTGGGGAAGAATTGAGGACTACTGGGGAGTGTTCTGCATGGTTGGGTTTCTCTGCTGGAGTAATCTTGAAGTGGGAGGATTCCTATTTTTGCTGCTGGTGTCCAGGTGGTGGGGCTTGCTCCTGGCTCTGCTGTTCTGGGCTCTCCTGTGCCTTTTCCTGGAGTGGGTGAGATGCCCAGCAGTGTGAGCCTCAACACTGTCTTTCTGGCATTCTGATCAAGCGTTCTGTCTCTGTAGTGATGGAACAGGGGTGGTGTTAGATCGCCTCTTTGTGGTCTGTGACTCATTAGGATGCTGGCAACTCTGCACCACCATCTCTGAGTAGGAATGAGAGACCCTGGAATCTCTTTTCCCTTTCCACCGTTCTGAATGCTCACAGTGACCCTGGGGCAAGGTGATCAGAATGCACAGCCCACCAGGCCACACCACAGTCACCTAAAGGACATGTGATCATCTTAAATTGGGCATTCTAAACTATTTTAAGACTTATTACATCGGCCAAGTACTGGGTATCTTCCAAACTTACATTGCTGTCCACAGGCCAGCTGTTACAAAGCATGGCAAAGGGGCAGGACATGGTGCCACCATTGTTCCTGTCACCACGTTCATTCTTTCTATTTCTGGCTGTGGAGGAACTCTGGGACCCAGGGGCGGACTGAGGGTGGAGGGACAGCAGAACACTGTGGAGCTGAGCATAGCTCTGGAAGCTTATGTCTGCTCTGCTGGGTTTTCTTCCCGCCTAGCCTGTGGAGAAGTGCCTTCCTGTTAGGGAAAGTAACCCATTCTGAATTACGCTTGTCAAACCTGAACAACTGTATGCTGGCTCATGTGTGATGGAATCAAGGTTCTGAAATAAGTGGGAGTTCTCTGGAGGAGTGTAACCTCTTCATGTATGGTGGCACCCTTGACATCCAGTCTTATCAGAGTCACATAGATGACTTTAAAAAAATTGGCATCAGAATGTTTTCCTAATTGGCAGACTTGATTGACAGAACCGTCCCCCAAGTCTCATAATTGAGCAAACAGCTTGTCACCACACAAATAATTAAAATGCCATTTGAAAAATGTGTGCTGTGACAAGCGTCTACTTAAATGTTGCTCACAGTTCCTTATCTGAACACAGATTTTGAAGTGACTTGGGGCCCTTTTGTCGCCATTTGCAGCCACTGTAGAGCAAGTGACATTTACTGAGTTGGTTCAAGCATAATGTAGTGCTGAGGTCTTAGAAGGTGGCAGCCTCTACTGGCCGGTCCTGTGCCCATCAGAGAACTGGCGGCAGCCAACTGTACAGTTCCCATTTTTGTTTTTGAGTGTTTCCCTTCCTACGTTCCTTCAACATGGCACGTCACATGAATTTAGCGGGCCGTTCTTTTCCTAAGTGGCAGATGGAAATCACAGCCATTCCGACTTGCACACTCATCCCCTCCGGCAGGGGCACACATCAAGGACCACGAGTTTGTTCAGATCTCATTTCGCTTTAGACTTCTTGGAGCAGGAAGGTCTTCTCTTCAGCCAGAGGCCTCCAGTCGCATCCTGCTTGATGAGAGCGCCTTTGTCGGGAGCATTTATCATGTGACTCAGGCTCCAGGACTGGGTTTGCCCATCAGGAAACCTCTAGGGTGTCGGTTCAGAAGGACGAGTGCTCCTGGTGGGATCTGCAGATACTGAAACAGGAAGGGACTTTGGTTGAGCTTTATGGGAGCGCTGACTGAGGCACAGAGAGGATTCCTCTGTTGTCAGTCATTCTCCCCACAGTTCACTACCACAGCCTGTGTGGTAGTTTTGGTGGGGTGGAATTCAGTATGTTCTGGACCTTAGAATGAAGGAAACAGGCTGAAAGGCAGGAATAATTAATTCATCTTAAGTAGTGCAGTGTGTGTTTCCTTGAGCTGGCAACTTTGGGTTTTCAGATCATAGCTGCTGTCTACACTCTTGACTCACACAGACCTCAGGTCTGCCTCAGGTAACTGGATTGCAGCCCATACATAGTCTGCTCCCAGAATTTATTCACAAGCTTTGTGACTTCCAAGAGCATTCCTCCAGCCCTGGTGGTTGTGCTGCCATTGATTTTTAAATTTTTTTTTAAGGCAAAAACCTGAAGAGAGCAGGGATGACTGGACTATATTGTCTGCTTTTTTCAGTATCTGGCTCCACACAGAGCCAGGTCTCCACACAGAAGTGGGGGTGCTGTGTGAGTGTTCCCCATGACTCCTCAGTCCTGAGCTGCATCAGGCTGTGTAAATCACTTCTTGAGTGAGTAGCCATGGTGAAAAAGCTTGGATGGGAGGCTATCTGGGTGTCCGTAAGGCAGGCCGGGAAAAAACGGAGGCAGAAACAGGCTGGGAGGAGAGGGAACACTCCCCGAGATAAGGAAGGCGGAGATCCATGTGCATGTTGTCTGTGTAAAGGGACGTGAAAGTGGTGTGCCTGTTTATTTATTTATTTTTGTCCACTTTACACAAACCTAGGCATACCTGGGAAGAAGGAATCTTAATTGAGAAAATGCCTTCGTAAGATTGCCCCCTAGGCGAGCCTGTAAGATATTGTCTTATTTAATGATTGATACGGGAGGACCCAGCTCACCATCGGCAGTGTCATTTATCCCTGGGCAGGTGGCCCTGGGTGGTTGTACAAGAAAGCAGGCTGAATAAGCCATGCGGAGCAACTAGTAAGCAGTGTTCCTCTCTGGGCTCTGCTTCAGCTCCTGCCTCCAGGTTCCTGCCTTGAGTTACTGCGCTGACTTCCTTCAGTGATGGAGTGTGACCAGACAGCGCTAAGGAAATGAACCTAACCTATCCTCCCCAGGTTGCTTTTGGTCATGGTGTTTTACACAGCAATAGAGAGACCGTCAGGGGCATGCCTGCTTTGGGGGCAGTTGGCTTTTTCCATTCAGTCCAAGCCATTAGCAAGTACTTTGGAGGGTGCTATGACTTGGGAGGCAGAACAAATACTCGATTGGAGGATGAAGCCGTAGAATTGAACTCAGGGGGAAGGTAATTTACTGACTTGCTTTCTGTGAGACACGTAAAAGACAATGGTCCTGAGCCTTACCCTGCCTCCTAGCCTCAGTCTGTAGGAGCCCCTAGAAGAGCTGCAGCATTGGTCTGTGGATTCTGTGACTTCTAGGAGTCTTGGGAGCAGGGGGTGAACTGGCGGGTCTTCTTAGGTCCAGGAAGTGCCCTAATTGTTTGGAGCTGGATATGTGGAATTGATGAAATTGGATAGGAGAGAATTGATGGTGTTTGGACTGTAGACATTTGGACTCTTAGGGCTTGGCCCACAGCCTTCAGTGGAAAGAGAAAAGAGGGAGAAGTGTGTGTGTGTGTGTGTGTGTGTGTGTGTGTGTGCGTGCATGTGTGCATGCGTGTGCATGGATGTGTGACTGTCTGGATCAAAATGGATGTAGCCCTGCTCACCAGGCGTGGAAGTACACTTGTTAAAAGTGAGTGATGAGAGTTGAGAAACCAATAGTGAATGAGGAGCGGCAGCCCCCCCCCCAACAACGAAGCCATGTATGAATGGGGCTATCGGAGAGTTCATTGATAAATCTAAAGCCATATGGCAAATGACCACCCAAGAGACCCAATTGACTGAGTCATTGATTCGGGCCTAATACATTTTTAATGGTTACCCAGATGCGTCTCCTAATTACATCGCCATGTGTTTCAGAATAAAGCATGAGTCATCTTCCAGCGATGAAGAACACGCTGCTGCCAGCTCAAGCCACCTATCTCTTTTGTCCAATGTCAGCTACAAAAAGACCCTGAGGCTCACATCGGAGCAGTTGGTGAGTCTCGTGCTCTTAGTACAGGTCATGGCCAGATCGAGTTTTAGGGCTTTCTTGAAGGTTTGGGGGGCTTCCTTCTACTTTTGTGCTCACTTAGCCCTTCCTAGGACCTTTCCTATGCCATCATGCCTGCTGGTGACCTCACACCCTCATTTTGGTACCCCATGTTTCCACCCTGACTTTGTTCATGTGTACCCGCTACATGGCTTTGCACTCTGAGCTGCTTTTTTTCTGACCTAGGAGGAGGAGGTAGCTTTGCCTGAGCCCATTTATCCTCATTACCAGTGGCCGGGAGACTTTGGAATGTCTCTCCTGAGTGCTTTTGCTTTGATGCCTGTTAACTCAAATGCATCTATAAAATAGGTGGAGATCAAGCAGGCGTGATGGGGTTTAGAGAATTTTAGGAAACAGAGCCCCCCCTTTGTGTGTGTGTGTGTGTGTGTGTGTGTGAGAGAGAGAGAGAGAGAGAGAGAGAGAGAGAGAGAGAGAGAGAGAGAGAGAGGGGAGAGAGAGCGTGTCTCTCTGCTTTTCTGCATTTAAATCTGTGCATCTATTGTAAGACTTTATGGGGAGCAGGTTTCGATAGGATGGTATTTAATGGGACAGGATACCCCCACATTAGCCACTTGTAGCACCCCAGGGGACACTTAGAGTCAACCGTGTGGGTCTGTGTGGTCAGCTGCCCTGTCTCAGAGTGTGCCAGCAGAGACTGAAGACCGACCAAAGATAGTTTTGTTTCCTAAATTTGGTATAACATGCTTGGGCCTAGTCTTTGTTTTTATGGATTCAAGGCCTCTGTTTCCAGTCTATGTTATTATAAAAATAAATAAAAACATGCTATCAAGGGAAACATTTTTGCCTCTTGTACGTTTGCATTCTTACACCAAGACCCTTCCCATTTCTTTGGTGAAGCCTGGTAGCCGCTGGTCACTTAGCTCTGTGCACTCACTCTCTAAGTGCTGGATTAAGTCAGTGAGGCTCTTAGAAGCAGAATGCTTTGTGAGGGGTTGGTGGCTGCTTCCCAGGTGGGGCCGGGGGAAAGCTAGGACTGACTTAGGTCGCCTGTTCAGCCCTGAAAAGAACTAGAGCCAGAAACAGAAGAGAGAATTTCACAGTGGGCTAGGTAAGCCAGGTTTGATTTTAAAGCCTAAAGAGGCCAAACCACCCCTACGTCTGGACTTCCCTGTCAAGCACACAAATGGTTCGTTTTTCAGAAAAGCTTGAAGTTGAAGAATGGCCCCAATGATGTGGTTTTCAGTGTCACCACGCAGTACCAGGGCACCTGCCGTTGTGAAGGCACCATCTACCTGTGGAACTGGGATGACAAAGTGATCATCTCAGATATTGACGGGACCATCACAAGGTGGGTCTGACTGCAGCATGGTCTGGAGCTGGCTTCCATCGCACTCTGGGCAGCGTCCAGTTTCTGGTGCATTTGGAACTGTGCAGATAGGGACAACACTTTGGCTGCCACTAGGGTCTGGGTGACTTGTTTCTGTTTGGGCATCATCTCTCTAGCCTGGTGGGTTTTGGAGAACATTGCTCTGGAATGGTTAGCAGCCCCACAGTTGGGTTTGGCAAACCCAGTCCTCAGCATGATGGCTCACCATGGCCTTCCCTTTGTGTCCTCATTTGACTCTGTGAGCCTGGGATTTCCATTGGCTCTTATTCATGCTATTATTTCTTTTGGTTTTCTGTTTTATACATTTTTGTGGGTGCACCTGCGTGTGCATAAGCATGGACCTCAGGGGTCAATTTGGGGGCAGTCTGTTCTCTCCTTCTACCTTGTAGGTGCCTGGGATTAAAGGCAGTGAACACTTTACCCTCTGAGCCTTCATTCATACTATTTTTATGGGGCACAAGTAGTGTATCTAAGCCAATAACATTTTTTCTCCTCCTCTTACAGTAACCTTTGGCTTATGTATATGTATTTCATCTTTTTTTAGATCGGATACTCTTGGTCATATTTTGCCCACACTGGGAAAGGATTGGACCCACCAGGGCATTGCGAAGCTGTACCATAAAGTCAGTCAGTAAGTATAGAGTGCTCGACTCCCATCTTTTGTCTGCCAGTTTGAGACACCCCCTCCCACCCCCCACCCCCCCGCTCTGTATACAGTCTCTCTCCCTCCGAGCATGGAGTGACTCAAAAAGACGTAGAGCTTGCTTCCTTAGGGTGGCAGGTAAGATTGTCTTTTTCCTGGGATTACAAATGAGGCCAGACTCCCTTCTCTCCACAACAGGGGCCCTCAACTGAGGGTAGCTTTGGGGTCCCCTGCACCGCCCTGCTGAATATATAGTAGCATCTAGAGACTTAATTTTGAGATAGGGTTTTTGCTGTGTAGCCCAGACTGACCTGGAACTCAGTCTCTGCTTTTGCCTCCCAAGTGCTATGCTTTCAGGCATGAGTGACCATGCTTCAAGGCATTTTGTCTGTCATAATTACTGTGTGCTGTGGGCACCCAGTGGGTGGAAGCTGGGATGCTGTGTCTCACAGAGCATCACTGTAAGCATCTGACATCTACCTGCTCCAGGGTAGTTGTGCTGAGGACCCCAGTCTACAAGCTTATCTTGGAAAATGTGATGGTGGTAAACCATTCAAAACTATTTAAGTCTCTCTGGATTGTGGGCTTTGAAATGTTTTTTTTATTTTTGTTGTACATGTGTTTGTGTACATCTATATTTGTGTGTGTGCATGTGTATATGTGTGATTATGTGTGTGCATGTGTGGTGCATATGTGTGTTTGTGTGTGTGGCATGCCACAGCCTGATTGTGGAGGTCAGAGGACAGACAGTTTTTGGGAGTTGATTCTCACCTTCCACCTCGCTGAGACAAGGTCGCTTTTGTTTCTGCCACGTTGTGTACTCCAGGCTAGCTGGCCTGATTCTCCCATCTATGCCGCCCATCTCGCCATGGGAGTGCTGGCACTGCCAGTGGGTGTCAGCACATCAGTCTCTCCAGATGGTTTGGGTGGTATGCGGTGGTCAGTTTTGCATTATTTGTCGTTTAACCCATTGTACCTTCTGGGCCATCTCTCCAGCCCCTGCATTGTCTAATAAAGCTGAGTGTAGAGACTGGGGCAGAATGAGAAGCCTGGAAACAGGCTCCCCTGCTGTGCTCTGCTCTAGTGCTCTCCAGACCCCCGTGTGGCTCACTGAGAACTTGACAAGCAAGAGCAGACGGTCTATCACGCTCCTTTTCCCATCTCTGCTGCACCCCACTGCTGCTGTGGTCTTTGAGGGCAGGGGCATGCTGAGCCCCATGGGCATCTCTGGCAATCTTGGGCTGTATAGAGGCTGAGGGCTGATGGGGAGAGCCTCAGACTATGCAGAGACCTGGGTGGGAAAGTCTGTAGTGTTGCCCTTTCTGTGGTGGACAAGTCTTACCACCCTACCATAGCTCCAGAAGCGTCCTTTCATTCTTGTGCTTACCAAGGGTCGCACAACCACTGTCCGGCTATTGGAAGCATGGTGCTGTCTGGTATGCAGAAGAGATGAATGGTAGCTTATCGTTATGGAAGGCCACTCTAGCTAGGACCCAGAGAGCTAGTCTGTGATGCAATGAGCGGCGTTGAAGCTAATCCTCAACTGGAAATAACATTTTACAGAATATAGACTTTTACATCTGGGCCACTTCCAACCATGCCTTTCTTCGTAGGGCAGGTGGTAAGGGTTCAGATGCTGAAACGTCCCATCGTACAGAGCTATTCAAGGGGGATGGTTTTGTCTTTCAGGAACGGCTACAAGTTTCTCTACTGTTCGGCACGTGCCATTGGAATGGCAGACATGACAAGGGGCTACCTTCACTGGGTCAATGAGAGGGGCACAGTGCTGCCTCAGGGGCCACTTCTGCTTAGCCCAAGCAGCCTCTTCTCTGCCTTACACAGGTACTGTCCTGCCAGCCTACCCATGCCAGGCACAGGTACTGTCCTGCCAGTTGAGCCCATGCGCTGACCTGCTGCCCAGCATTGTTCTCTCTCCCATTGCAGGTTTTGCAGAATGTGTAGACTGTTGGACTGGAGTGTTACTTGGTCTTTTCTCTTTGCTCTATAGGGCTCTTTGGCCCCCCAACTCCCACATAAATCACACATGGAGGCTTATTCTTACTTATGAATGGCCAGCATTAGCTTGGCTTGTTTTTAGCCAGCTTTTCTTAAATTATCCCATTTACCCTTTGCCTCTGGGCTTTTACCTTTATCTTACTTCTGTATATCTTATTTTCGTTTTCACTCTGTGGCTGGCTGTATAGCTGGGTGGCTGACCCCTGACATCCTGCGCTCCTTGTTTTATCTTGCTCTTTTCCTCTCTTTTCCCAGATCTCTTCTCCTGTTTATTCTTTCTGCCTGCCACCCCTGCCTATCCTTTCTCCTGCCTCACTATTGGCTGTTCAGCTCTTTGTTAGACATCAGGCAAAGAATCACAGCTTCACAGAGTTAGACGAATGCAGCATAAACAAAAGCAGCACATCTTTGCATTGTTAACAAGTGTTCCAGAGCCTAAACAAATGTAACACCTTAAAATAATATTCTACAACACTGGGGAGACAATTCAGTTGGAGTGTGAAGAGGAGTTTGAGATCCAGAACCACACACACACACACACACACACACACACACACACACACACACACAAACGTGTGTATGTGTGTGTGAAATGCATTAGAGATTCCTTGCACAGGACACCAAAATGCAGCTGCTTTGAATGCATTCATAATAAACTCGAGTCACCAATAACGCATCAGCATCACATTAACAAAGGACTGGCCCTTGGTGTCACACTGAAGTCTGACACTTTCCCTTGGTGCCATCTAGCCCAGAATGAACCCAGACTTGAATTCTCTGCTTCCTTTACCATCCTCTGCTCTATCTTCTTGTCTGTCTGTCATGTGTCTAACTCTCTCTCTGTGTTTGTCCCTGTCCCTGTGTGTGTTTGTGTCTGTTCCTAACAACGGGTTTCTGTTTCTGCTTTGTATTTAGTGAACCACACAGAAAGCATCACATGAGCATGGAACGGAGGATATTTTCCAGAAATCTTTAACAGAGTTTGACAAGGGGTTAGGTCACTGACTCCAGCTAACCCTGACTGACCCAGATAACAAACACCATTGCTTACCAAGCAGTGTCCAAATGTCGTGCTCAATATTTACGGTGGATATTCATTTTATAAAATTTGTCTAACCTCTGTTTTTGCTGTTTTCAGTAAATGATTATCACAGCACACACTTGTAATACTCTGGGTCAGGAGTGTGGAAGAGTTCATAAATTAAGATTATAGCCATCCATTAGCTTAGGTTGTAAAAACTGATCACATGGGAATTTCAAGGCAATTAAGGCTGAAGGTTACATTGTTCTCTTAAAAGCAGGTTGAACAAACAGCCTGAGAACATAGCAGGATGGCAGTCTTTGGTCTTGTGAGCTCACAGTGGATGCATTATTAACTCTGACTGTGAGGTCCAGCACAGATTCTAGTCTCTCAGAATGCTGCGGGTGTGGTGGCTGAGACAGGTGGATCCCTGGGCCTCACTAGTCAGTCTGCCTTGCCTCTTTGGTGAGTCCTGGAGCAGTGAGAAAGAAACCTTATCTGAAAAGTAGAAGAGGGGACTGCTTCTGAGGAATGACATCTGAGATGGACCATTGGCTCCTGTACTTGTACATGCACCCATTAACCCCCCGACACACACACACACACACACACACACACACACAAGACATACATACATACATGATGTGGTGCACACACACAGACACACATAGACGCACACACACAGAGACAATAATGTGATGCACACACACACAGACAGAATACATACTTGATGTGGTGCACACACACAGACACAGACATGTATAGACACAGACACGAATGTGATGCACACACACAGATAGACATATATACATGATGTGGTGCACACACGGACACACAGACACACAGACACACATACATGAATGTGGTGCACATACACAGTTGTACACAGACACAAATATAGACACATAGACACAAATACAGATACACAGACACACACACACAAAGACACACACAGAGACAAACAGAAAGACACATACACAGATACACACAAACTGAAAGACACATACACAGACACACACAAGCAGACACACACAGATGTACATATACATGCTTGTGGTGCATACACGCAGACTAGCATACACAGACACACACATACACATACCTCTTACTAGCCTCTTTTGACTAGTGCCCATGGTCCTAGTGCTTGCTTTCCATGCTCAGCAGTGTCCAAGCTCTATTGGGCCCACTGTTCCAGAACCAAGTTTCATTAAAGGTCTGTTATGATTTGATTAAAAATGCAATGAATCTAGAGGCCAATTTAGAGAGAATTAATAGCTCGATACAATATTGAATCATCCAGTTCAAGAATCTGGTCTGTCTATTTAGTGTTTTCTTCTCTATTATATTTCAGTGAGTTTTTATATTTTTTATAATTTATTTACTTTTTTATTTCATGTGCATTCTTGTCTTGCCTGAATGTATATCTGTGTGAAGGTATTGGATCCCTTGAAACTAGAGTTACAGGCAGTTATGAGCTGCCATGTGGGTGCTGGGAATTGAACCCAGGTCCTCTGGAAGAGCATCCAGTGTGCTTACCCAATGAGTCATCTCTCCAGCCCTGAGGTTTTTTTTTTTAAATATT
>JAQHUG010000018.1:3962800-4019058 GCA_028555095.1 Dicrostonyx torquatus | reverse complement strand
AGTTCCAGGCCAGTCTGACTTTGAGAAGGAGACTACCGGCACAGTTTTTCACTGTGAAGATGGTCATTTTTTTTTTTTTTTAGTCCAGCTTGACCAGAGCAGTTCCAAATGTGAGGGAGCCCCGGCTTCCTGGCTTCCTAGAGAGATCAGGCCATGCAGCAGCTCTCCAGGTGTGGGGAGAGGAGAAGCTAGAGCCCACACTCCCCTAGCCTGGAGCAGGTCGGGTAGGACCCTTTCACCTGTGGTGTTGAGAAAGGCAATCTGAGGTGAATTCTCCATCTTCAGGAAGCATGTATACCAAGACCCAGAGCTTGGTGTGATGTTTTCTTTTAATCATTATTTGTGTGTGTGTGTGTGTGTGTGTGTGTGTGTGTGCGTGCACACACACATGTGGAGGCTATTTTCTACTTCCCCCTTTCTGTGGGTTCCAGGGTTTGAATTTAGGCTACCAGACTTTTGAGGCAAGTGCTTCTTTACCTGCTGAGCCATCTTGCAGGGCCTTGGGTATGGCCAGTTCTAGCCAAACAGGTGCTTGTCCCTTGGAGCCTGGGATGATCTTGTGGGCCGTCTCTAAGTGATGAAGTTCCACTGGACAGAGAACCGAGTTCAGGGCTTTCCTCCCTTATAGTCAGGGAATGTCCTGTCCTTGCTCCAGGGAGCCCCATGCCTGGAGGGTGGAATGGGCCACCCAGATGGAGCAGGCACTGCTGCCAGGGCACGTGAGCCTTGCCAGCTTGGTTCTGGTGGCTCCTGCAGCCTGGCAGGGGACAGCTCCCTGTGGGGAGTCCCCCACCCCCATAGCCACAAACCTCAGACTAATAGGCCTTCAAGTCAGGAGGTATTTTAAAAATTTGTTTGTTTGCTTTAATCCCCAGGAAAGACATAATTCTTAGTGTAATACTAAGAGAGGTTTCCCTGCTTTGTGCAGGCACACTGTTTCTCACGAGTCTGTTGGAGGCCCTTTATTAAACACACACGCAGCCTTATTGAAGAAGTCATTTCATGCCTCATGCCTCAGAACATGCTAATTCCTGGAGTTTGGGTTTCGAAAACCCCTTCTGGTTCTCGGCACGAGCGGGTGGAGAGGGGTCCAGGGACTGTCAAACAGGAGTCTAGGCTGTGCGGGAGAGGGCTGGGCATGTCCATATCGCAGTGTGGAGGGGTCTGGAGGTTTCCAGTTATGGAGCTGCTTTCTTTCTATAGTGCAGGCTGTGGCTAGGCGACATCTTCCTGGGGACAAGAGAAAGTGCTCTGAGGTAGGGGGTGCTAGAAAGGCCTGTGTGGTCCAGCCCCACACACTGTGAGGATGAAAGAGTTGAAGCTCAGGGATGGCAGGATACTTGCCCACAGTCATAAAGTAAAAAAGACTGGGGGAGGCCTCAAGCTTGGGGACCCTCAGCCAGGACTTTTTCCTGAAGCACAGGTGATCCTCTGTTGAATGATGAGTTCCCAGTACACGCTACTGAATCATTGCCCATATTATTCTTTTTCTGACGCTAAGCAAGTGGCAGTTTTCATTTCCTTTCCTTTACGGTAGAGGGCGTCAGGGTGTAGAGACGTCCACGCCTTTGCCTGAGAGCACGGCTGGAACCGGAGAGGATTGATGCCAGACCTGCATTTTGATGAGCCCACGGCCCTGCCTGCATCTTTTCACTGTGAATGTGGCAGTCTCTGCTGCTCTGAAGATGTGCTTTGTCTATGGTTTCTCCCCCAGCAGCCCACATGTGACCTCTGACTATGCTGGTCTCCCTCTGCCCATCCCCGCCTCTCTGTGCCTGTTGTCTGTTCTTCATGCATAGTCAGGCTGGCCCCTCTTGGGAGCTTTCTCCTTTTTGCATATTCAGGCTCCCTTCACACTTCCAGTTAGCTCACAGGGCTAGAAAGGCTGTGCTGAGGCAGGGTTGATGGCTGCTCACTAGAGTTGCGTTAATCTGTTTCTCCCCAGCACGCAGTGCAGCCCAGAGTTCGGCACTCCCCTTCATGTATCTGGTATGGCTCCATGGATGATGAACCTACTGTCTTTCTTCCCTTGCAGGTATGTAAGGCTCTGTGAAGTGGTTGACCACGTCTTCCCATTGCTGAAGAGAAGCCATTCCTCCGACTTTCCCTGTTCAGATACTTTCAGTAACTTCACCTTTTGGAGAGAGCCGCCGCCACCCTTTGAAAACCAGGACATACATTCAGCCTCAGCTTGATGCAACCAAGCATTAAAGGATAGTTTCTGGGGACCCTGGAGCTGCTGGGAAGGCTGACGTGCAGCCATCTGCCTAAGAGAGAAGTGTTTCTTCCTTGACCTGCCTGCCCTGGGGTGACATTGCTAAGCGTGGAGGGTGGATGGAGGCCGCATCTCATCCCGTGGACCGCATGAGGATTAGGAGCACTAGTAGTGTGCAAAGCAATCCTCTATCAGGTTTAACATGCACAGTGCTGCACACTCCAGCCCGTTCCAGCAGTTAGTCAATGTGCAGTATGGGTGGTGACCCCTCAGCAGAAGTGGGTTGGCTACCTGAGAGCTGTCTCAGTATTAGCGTGCCCCCGCCCCGGGAACTCTGATGTACACAGCTTAGGGTAGCATAAGGGACACATTTCCATGACAGTGACATCCGTGCCGCCTTCCACACATAGAGATGTGCTCTCTTCAGAGTCTGAGTGCTTTGACTTTATAGCCGCTCCCTTGCAGTATTGCTGACTTAGTTTCACTGTAGGAGACAAGCTCTTGAATTGCCCTGGTTAAAGACGGCCTGTGCCATTGGTGCATCTCTCCCCATTCCTCATAGCTCAAGGCTGGGCTATTATTTATGCCTTAACACATCTGCAGCAGGCATTTGCTTCGAGCGCACTGTCTAGTTCTCCGTAACTGCGATGCCTTACATTAAATGATAGCCCCTAAGGCAGCGTCTGCGGCATGGCGTCTGCGGCATCTCGTCTGCGTCCCACCAGCAGCCAGGAAGAGCCTCTAATGAGGACTGGAGCAGCACCTATGCCAAAGGAGAACGATGCAGCTAAAGAAACTGGCTGTTTTTAAGAAACATAGTTTCCAGAAGTTAAATTATTTTCTTTGCAGATATTATTTATTACTTTCCTCTCATTGGGCTGCTGTTGCGAGCATCCTAGCAGACCCTCAGGATTGCAGCTGGCATGAATACATTAAAAGTGTGCTAGACAATCCGAAGAGCCTTACTCTGTGTATGTCACACTCATCTTCTGGGATTTCTGAATCATTAATTTTCCTTAGCTTTTTCCATTCAGTCTAAGGGCAAGGGAAAAAAAAAAGCAGAAATTTGAATGATGTTCTTTAAGCTGATAGAGGGTAGTTGTTGAACTGTCTCAGAGAACAATGTGAAAAATGAAAAGTATTTTGGTAAAAGATTTTGCTTTACTTTTGGAAGTTTTATTTTTTTTAAAGGGTGTTTTACTCCTGTGAGATCTTCCTATTTAAATTTTATTGTTTGAGTCAGAGGAGACAAAAAAAGACAATAGACAACAAACAACAACAACAACAAAAACCCCCAAACAAAAAACAAACAAAAAAAAAAAAGGGAAGAGAGTGAAAAAAGACTGGACTGTTACTCTTTCTGTGAAAGAAAACCTAGAGTCACTATTGTTGTCATTGTTGGGTTCTGTTAAAGTCCGGTGTGGTTCATGTAGTTCACAGGAATGGACAAGGACAGGCAGCCCGTGCTGCTGTGGACTGCAGACGGATAGAGCAGCAGGCTCGAGTGTATAGGTTCCCTTCTGGGAATGATGAAAGTAATTAAGCATAGGCCTGCCATAATGAGCTCGTGGCTTGTCCTCTAGTGACCTTCAGAGGCCACGTTAGTCCTGTCACAGGGGTGTTTTGCATGTATTCTGGTTGCTGTGGACTACAGACAAGCTCATCCGCCTGAAGAGGTTCACGGGCCTCTGCTCATGCCCAGGAGAAGCCTTAGGCTCTCCCTTCATCTGCTCTCTGCAGTCCTCTGTTCCGAGTGATATGCTGAGAGCATGCAATGGCCTGTGCTGGAATCTGTTCATATAACCAAGGTTGGTCTGCAACACACGGTCTGAAATACACAGCAGTCTGACCCCCGGCCTCCACAGCCACCATATCTGGCTAGGGAAACTGGTTTTTGAAATCCCTTAAATTCCCCATCGCTCTGCCCTGAAACAGAGCACACCTTCCACACAACCACACTCTGAGATCTCTGACATTCTTCCCAAGTCCTGTCCATGTCGTGGTCCGAATGAATGCTTGCATTGAGGCTCTGACGTGAGAGCTGAATGTAAGCTATATCCAGGCTCACCCAGGTTATCTGCACGTGCACCATAACCCAGGGCCCCAAGGACACACGCCAGAACACTCTGTTAGTTCCACATATTTCAAAGTTGCTCGTGGAAATGAGTGACTCACTCCACAGTGACACGTCCTCAAATGTTGGTCATATACCATGAAGGAGAATACCCCTGGCACTTTGCAGAGATGTACTTCAATTTTTGCAGAGAATTCCCCTTGGGATTTCAGGCTTGGATCATTACTTCCGTATATTTAATTGACAACATTGGCTGTGTGTTTGTGAGTGCCGGTGCAATGGTGAAAATCAGTGTAATATTTCATTGTGTTGTACTTGGTGCAGAACTAGAAGTTTCTGTAATAAACAAGTTGGATGAAAGACTTCTGAAAAAAATCAAGCTATATGAATTCTGATTTTTTTTTGTTTTTAAGGTGCTTTTATTATTTATTTCTGGTGTGTTATATACAATACTTAGTTCTTTACTTGGAAAAAAAAACAAAACCCTTGATGTGGGTGGGCTAGGGATATGGCTTGACACGCAAGCTTGAACATCCAAATTCTGTCCCCACCATCCATGTGTGAAGCCAGATGAGGAAGTGAGCACTTGTCATCCCAGTGCTGGGGGAGGTCACAAAATAATCCCACACTAGTTCAGAATTAGGTATAAAAAAGGGTTATTTATTTAGGGGAGACTCACAGATCACTGTCCTAGATGACAGTCCTCTGCACGAACTGGGAACAGGAACAGAGTCTAAAGCAAGCGAGCGAGCACAGGCTTTACAGCTGCATTTAGAGTATAAGAGACCACACCCAAGTGGGCTGGTATCTTAAAGGCTATTGGCTGAAGGAGCGGAAGTAGCAAAAGGAGCTCCCATGGCAGGAGGTGAGGATGGCTGGCTCCCTGGCACTGGCTAGACAGACAGCCTAGTGAAATCCATAAGCCCCAGGTCCCAGTGAGAGACCCTGCCACAATAAATGTGGTGGATTGTCCCTGAGGAGGAACAACACCTGAGGTCCTGGCTTCTACATCCATGGGTGTACCAGTGCATGCACCCATCCAAGGGCCTGCACACAGATGGACAGGGACACACACACAAATAGTCCTTAAGGTTGCAAACCTTTCACTTTGGGAATCAGCGTGTTTTCTGTTGTTTGAGTTTATATGGGTTATCATACCAACCCTGCTTATCCCTGAGTCAGATAGGAGAGATAAGAATGTGTTCTTCCCATGGAAGAAGAGAATGCTTGTGGTTCCCTGTACAACCTACATTGGATTGTCAAACTGAGAGGCCTGTTTGGAATAAGCAGGCTCTTCCCTTGCCTGGAAGGATTTTTGAGGAGCCTGGAGGCACAGAAGAAGGTTCAGTATGCAGTGTCAGGAAGGTCCTACCCCTCCTCACTGTGTACCATGTAGGGTGCCCCATGGTGGCACCCGAGGCTCTCCTGTGTTCCACAGCTCACGCCCCCATGCAGACAGAACTTAGACATTCCCACTAATGAGCTGCGATCACCTGTGCATTTGAAGTGCTTGCTGTTCTGATTTCAAAGAGTAATAGGCCTCTGTCTTGCCATCAGGGCTGAGAACATAGACGACAGGTCTTAGCCATCAGCTTTGGGGTACAGAGTACCCTCTTGTAAAAGATAATGTGTAATCCTGGACTGGAACCGTCATAGAGGGAAATTAAAGAAGCCCAGTTTGAATCAAGCAAGTTCTGGGACTAAACATAGCCCAGAAGGCCTGAGGTCCCAGCATCAGAACTCATCCACCTCACTTTGTCCTTCTGTGTTTTCCATCATGGCTGTGGAGTGTGAAGAGCGCTGAACCCATTCCCTTGAACGTAGGAGGGGCAAAAGCCCCCTAAGATTTCTCCCTTTTCTAGTCAGCTTGCATGAGGATCCCAATTCTGCCTTGTGAATGGCAAGGATTGCAGGCAGACCCCTTATCTGCCCATATTTTGCATGGGTTCTAGGGAATCTGAACGCCGGCCATGGGTGGTCTGGAACTCCATTTATAACCAAAGATGACTTTGAATTTTGATCATTTTCCTTCCACCCCTCAAGTGCTGGTACCACAGGTCTGTGCCCTGGTGACTGGTTTATTTGATATTGGGAATTGGAACCAGAGCTTCCTGATTGCTAGGCAAACACTGCCATTTGCCCTGATTCTCCAGCAAGGCCTTTACATTTTTAACCCCTCTTTCAATCCTGTAGCTTCAAAGAGGACAATGGATGCCGCTTGTGGTGCAAGCCAGGCTTGGTCCCCAGGGAAAGCAGAGTATGACGATGACTCTGGAAGTCAGTGGAAGCCAGTGGCCACCGGGGGGCACAGTTGGTTCTGGTTTGGCCAAATGGCCTTGCAAAGAAGCCTCTGCTTTTCAAAAAGGCCCCTCCCTACCTGTAGCTTGCAGACCAGCCAGGTTGTGGATTGGATTTGTATAGGGGCAGGAGGATTTCTTCCGGACACTGAGTACTGATGTCCCTCAGATTGGCTCCACCTGAGGCCAATCTTAGTGGACTTTGGAGATTGGACAGTCTGTCTGTTTGAATTTAAAACGCCTTCTTTGTAATTCTCTAAGTCTAGTTTGGTCCTGGATGATCAGGGAATTTGTTAAAAATACAAATGTTAGGGATCTTACCTTGTCTTACTGTCCTAATGGCTTGGGCCTCTGAGATACATTTCAGTAAGTCCTTCTTGGGTTCTGGATGCATGCCCGTGCTGTGAAGAATGCAGCCCAGGCCTGTGCTTACACCTGCCTAACATCTGGCTACCTCAGGAATGCTGTTCATTTAGGACTCACATCTGCTCCACCCCACCCTGGAGCAGGGTGAAAAGTAATGTCCACAGCTCTTCCTAGAAAGGACTTTGGAGACCCAGCCACAGGTATTTCCTTAAGTCACGAGGTGTCCTCATGACTCTGTGGTTGGAGGCATCCAGTCAGATCTGCATTCCTAGGGGAATCTCAGCTGAGAGTCACTATCTGGGAGGAGGCGACAGCCCTGGCAGCCTAGGCAGAGCAAGAGAGCAGAGAACAGGGCATAGGTGGATGTGCCCAGATTTCTAATGGTTCCTTCCTCCCTGAAATGGTTGGGAACCTTGAGGAGCCTGTCCCGGTGCCAGCGATCTGTTCATTGGTGCAGGAAACCCATTCAGCCTGCTCTACTTTTAATGTGTTTTGCAAGCAAGTGGCCTCTTCCTGTGTGTGACTCACTCTGCCTTTTGTGCGTCGGAGATCGCGGTTTGAAGTTTCACTTCGGAAAGTCACCACCAGCACCGCCGCTTTCTCCCGAGGCTGGAATCCCAACAAGTCGCATTCATTTTGCAACAAAGAAATGTAAATGAAGGCGCAGCCAGTCACGTTTCTGCCCTGATTGTAAAACATCCTTTTCCCGAGATGGTTTACGAGCCAAGACTAGGAGAAACGGGTTACATTTTCAAGGCACACATTCATTTCAGGGCTTTGGGCTTTCCTTCTAGAACTCCTTGTCTTCGCGACCCGCTTTCAGGGTTATCCGAGAGAGAGGGAATGGGAAAGGGAGAGGGGGGGGGGAGCGTGGGCTAGTTGATTG
The DNA here is from genome assembly GCA_028555095.1 of Dicrostonyx torquatus. Lineage (NCBI taxonomy): Eukaryota > Metazoa > Chordata > Mammalia > Rodentia > Cricetidae > Dicrostonyx > Dicrostonyx torquatus. The sequence goes on along the minus strand of JAQHUG010000018.1, from coordinate 4,011,220 downwards.
GACCATCCATCCCCTAGTTGACTGAAAGTGACTCAGATTTGGACCACAGTTTGGGTTCTCACTACAGCACAGAAGGAATGATGCTAATAGAGTTGATTGAAAGTGTATTTCAATTGGATCCTCCCTGGCAATCACTCCTGAGCACTGCACAGTGCATTTCTTAAGCCAGTACGGGGCTAAGTGGGTAAATACTGCAGAGCGATTTTCCCCCTTAAGTCTGAAAAGTCGTCTTCAAAATGTTATGGAGTTGAGCCAAATTATTATCATCACTATTATTTTTTAAATTTTTTTATGCATGTGAGTGTTTTAACTGCTTGTATGTAAGTACTATGAGCATGCCTGGTACCAGTGGAGGCCGAAGAGCGGGCTGGATTCCCCTGGAACTGGAGTTCCCTGTGATTGTGAGAGTCCTTGGAAACTTCTGAGCATACCTCCAGCTCAGTTTCTTACTAGTATTTTGAGATGGGATTTCAAGGAGCCCAGGATGGGCAGAGGTGGATGTGCCCAGGTTTCTAATGGTCCCTGCCTCCCCAAAATGGTTGGGAACCTCGAGGAGCCTGTCCCGGTTCCTGCAACTGGAACTTGCTATGAGAATTAAGATGGGTCTGCCTTTGCCTCCATTACAGGCAAAGATCACCACACCCAACATGTGTGATACGGGGAGTCTAACTCTGGGCCTCATGCATGGTAGTCAAGGGCCCTAATATGTGAGCTACACCCCCAGCTACAAAATGTTTTTTTCTCTAATACTTTTTATGCACAATAATAAATCCCAAATGCACTTAAAATCAAGTGCAGCTAAAATGGTAGTGGTCAGAGTCTCACTCTGTGAGAATGTGACATTCTGAAAAGTTGATGTGAGCTTGTGAAATGATGCTAAATTTGTGTTTATAAGAGATGCATTTGATGCTTCATTTATCGATTCAGTTCTTTCAGCTTCTGTGCAAGGAGGGCTGTCACTTAAATCATTGTTATCATTAAACACGGACTGTGACGAGAGTTAGGGTAGACAGTCTTACTCCCTGTGTGTGCATGTTTTGCTGTTGAAGAGCAGTTCTGCTTTGTTTGCTCTGGTGCTGGGGATTGAAGCCAGGCCTCGTGGGTGTGAGGCAAACGTTCTTGTACTGAGCGCTTTTCCTCAGCTCAGCATTGCAGGGTAAGTGAGTGGATATGGCACTGGTTTTGACAAGGTACTTTAAAAAGGTCTTTTTTTTTAATGTTTCTGCATGTGATATGTGATTGTGCATATGTGTTCATGTATGTGATTGTGGTGCATGTGTTTTCATGTGTGGTCGTGTGGGTACACTTACGTTCATGTATGTGATTATATGTATATGATTGTACATATATGTGTTCATGCATGTGAATATGTATCCAGGCTTGTGATTGTGTGTGATTGCATATGCACTTGTTTTCATGTGTGTGATAGTGAATGCATGTGTATCATATATGTGAACATGTGTTAATGTGTGTGATTGTGTATGCACTTGTGTTTTTGTATGTGGTTCTGTATGTACATGTGTTCATGTGTTGAATATCTATTCAGGTGTGTGATTGTGTGTGTGTATGATTGTGTAGGCACATGTGCTCATGTGTGTGAACATGTATTCGTGTGTGTGATTGTATGTGTGATTGTGTATGCACATGTGTCATGTTTGTGATTGTGAGTGTGTATCAGCCATGGTATATGTGCGGAGATTCAAGGACAACCTTGGGTGCTGGTCCCCCCTCCCACCTGGTTTGTCTCTTGTTTGCACCCCGGCTAGCTGTCCTGCAAGCTTCCGGGATTTCCCTGTTTCTGCTTCTCTCCCATCTCCCTGTAGGAATGCTGGCTTTATAGATGCTCACTTAAACCACCTGCGTGCTGAGGGGCTTGCTTTGAATGTTTGTTCCTTTGTCTGCTCTTCAGGACTAAGGGATGGATTGGCAATAAATAATGGAAACTAAACCGGATCCGTGCTAGTGTCCCAAATCCTGATCTTCCTGATCTTCTATCTGGAGTTGAACTTCTCTTTTTCTACAACTAAAGATAGAGAATTCCTCCTCACTCTGACACCATGAAGATAAGAGAGGGGCTTCCCAATTACTCTAAAGTTAACTTTGTTAACTTGACACAGTCTAGTCATTTGAGAGGAACGCCTCAGTTGAGAAGTAGGCTTGTGAGCATGTCTGTGGGGGATTGTTCTAATTCTTAACTGGTGCAGGAGAACCCAGTCCTTTGTGGGCAGCCCTAACCATAGGCAGTGGGGCCTGGGTTGTAAACCCAGGTAGAGTGGTGCATGCCTTTCATTCCAGCTCAGAAGGCAGAGGCAGGCAGATCTTTGTAAGTTTGAGATCTGGTCTACATAGCAGGTTCCAGGTCAGCTGGAGCTACAGGGAGATCTGGTCTACAGAGCAGGTTCCAGGTCAGCTGGAGCTACAGNGAGATCTGGTCTACAGAGCAGGTTCCAGGTCAGCTGGAGAGCTACAGGGAGATCTGGTCTACAGAGCAGGTTCCAGGCCAGCTGGAGCTATAGTGAGATCACATCTTTATTTTATTGTTCATCCACTTGCTTTTGTTTGTGAGACAGTGTCTCACTATGTATCTCTGGTTGTCCTGGAACTCGCTCTGTAGACCAGGCAGGCCTTGAACTCACAGAGATCTGCTTGCCTATGCCTTCCCAGTGCTGGGATTACAGGTGTATATGCATTACCATGCCTGGCTGAGATCATGTCTTTCAAAGTGGAAAAAGAAATTAAGCTGAGCCTGAGCCTGAGCTGAATGAGCTAGAGAGCTAGCAGCATCCCTCCATGGCATCTGCTTCAAGTTCCTGCTGGAAGTTCCTTCCCTGGCTTCCCTCACTGCTGGACTGTGACCTGGAAGTGTAAGCCCGGTAAACCCTTCCCTCCCCTAAGTTTCTTTTGGCCAGAGAGTTTGTTCACAGTAGCAGAAAGGAAGCCAGGACACAGCCTGTAATGGTATTAGTACCTAGGAGCCCAGATCCCATGGGTCAAAGCTGAGTGCTCCCACCAAGGGAGAGTTCCTCCTGGAACTCACAGACAGGTGCTGCCGATGCTCATTGTGAGGCAGACTGTCTAATTGGTTAAAGGAACTGATTGGGGCCTGGGAAGAGCACTTGCCTTGCAGGCACAAGGTCCTGGGTTTCATTGCCACATTCCTGGAAAGAACAAAAGAGATGTGTGGGTCCTTCCATCTCTGGGGAGCCACAGATATAACTTTTCCTTTATCCTTTTTTTTTCCTGATCTGAGAGTCATCTAGGGGATATCAGTGAAGAAGAGTCTTGCATTTGGTAGATCCTGGAATGGATGGCAGTTTTCTCTAGGAATGGGGAAACCTAACCTGGTTATCTCTCATTTCCAGGATACCTGTACCAGGAATTGTGGAATAGCCAAGTAGCCTCAAACCCTTCAGGTCTGTGCTGGCTAGTTGTTTATTATTATTATTATTATTATTATTATTATTATTATTATCATCATCATCATCAACAACAACATCATCATCATTTTTATTATTTTAATGTCAACTTGAAATAAACTACAGTCATTTTGGAAGAGAAAATGCCATAATCAGTTTGGCTAGTAGGAAAGCCTGTGCTATGTTTTCTTGATTGATGATCATGTGGGTAGAGCTACACTTGGGCAAGGTAGTCCTTGAGCAAGCCAGTAAGCAGCTCCCCTCCATGGCCTCTGCATCAGCTCCTGCCTCCAGGTTCCCGCCCTGCTTGAGTTCCTGTCCTGACTGACTTCAATGATGAGCAGTGATGTGGAAGTGTGAGTCAAATAAACCCTTTTCCTGGCAAGTTGCCTTATAGGTCATGGTGTTTCATCACAGCAGAAACCCAAAGACGAGGTCTATCAGAAGTCATTGAAGTCCCCGGAGAAGAGTTCTTGAAATGAGTGGGGACCTCAGGTGGTGTCAGTTTCATCCAAACCTCCTCCCTCTGTGACACCAAGCTGCTCAGAAGGCTACAGACCCTGGGGGACAGGAAGCTATCCTGAGACACCCTTGACATCTGTGGAGAGGAGGAAACAGAATTTTTGTCCCCAGCAGTAGTGGCAGTGTCTGCCATCAGAATCATTTGTACAGCAGTAGGAAATCAATGTCCAGCAGTTGAAGTTCCGTGGGTTTAGGGTGGCGGCTGTAGAGCATATGGCGATGTGAACTGTGAAAAGGGCAGACATCAGAAGCAAAGCTGTCTTCTGTGTCTAGGAGAGTCGTGCCACGATTTCAGGCAACACATGGTCTTTCCAGATATTTTCGAAGAAGCGAATCTGCAGCCACTGAGTTAATGGAGGGGAGCTGGCCAGTGCAGGAGTGATGGCCGCATTGCAGGTGACCTGCAGGAAGCAGCCTGCAGTGGGGTCAAGGGGAGGACAATTGGCTGTGAGAAAAGCTAGCAGCATGGCTCACATCGCTCTCAGGGCTGAATCATTGTGCTAACCGCAGTGCATTTGATTTTCAAAAGAGCTGCTTGAGAGATGTGCATTTCGGAAACTGGGGTAAGTACTTCCTGTTTTGACCAGGAACAAATGAGAACCAGACCTGGCTTCTCTCAGCAGGCTGGAGCTCACTCATTTTGTCTCAGCAGTATCTGTAAGAACCCAACTATGTTTGGGTGGAGAGCGAGTGGAGCCCAGCCCATGGGAACACCCATGGGGCATACACTCTTCTGGAAGAAGCTGAGCCAGGGAGCCACAATCCAAACCAGCTAATTTGACACCCTAGAGTGTGAGTCCAGGCAAGGCCGGGAACACCACTCCCATCTCGGCCTTCTGTTCTCTGTCATTGTCACTGGTGTATTAAGCAGAGTGACAGTGCAAAGGAATTTGGTGTGTTCAACTGCCAATTCCCAGGGGTTAAACACTGGATAGCAAGGGAGTTGGTCCAGGTCCAGGGCACAGAGATGGAGTTCAGAGACTCTGAGCCTGGGAGGTGTGCTTGCAGTGGCTGGTTGCTCTTCTTAGGGCTCTCCTATGTTGTACAATTGCTGCTCAAAAACTGGAGCCCTGTGTAGTAGCATTTCAATTGTATTTCTTCATATTTTTTACGTTTTTTGTTTTTATTTGTTTGTTTTTTTGAGGCAGGGTTTCTCTGTGCTTTTGGAGCCTGTCCTGGAACTAGTTCTTGTAGACCAGGGTGACCTCAAACTCAAAGAGATCCACCTATCTCTGCCTCCCAAGTGCTGGGATTAAAGGTGTGTGCCACCACCACCCAGCTCAATTGTGTTTTAATAAATAAAGACTACCTGAAGACCCGAGAGTGAAACAGCCCCACTGGTCAGCCTTACAGATCAGGTTATGGTAACACACACCTTTAATCCTAGTAGCCACACTGGTTGCCATAGAAACCGGGCAGTGCATGTCTTCTTTTAATGATGCAAAGATGTGTTGTATTTTTTTATGTTGCGTTTGTTTAACTATGCAAAGCTGTGTTACCTTGCCTTCCTAAAGCACCTGATTGGTCAAATAAAGAGCTAACCAGCCAATAATTGGCAGGAGAGAAACATAGACAGGACTGGCAGGCAGAAAGGATAAATAGGAGGAAAAGTCTAGGCTCTAGAGAGGAGGGAGGAACAAGAGAAGAGAGGACACCAGCAGCCAGCCAGCCAGCCAGCCACACACAACCAGCCACAGAGTAAGAAGGAAACAAAGATATATAGAAGAAAGAAAAGTAAAAGGCCCAGAGGAGCAGGTGAGACCCCTGTGGATTTCTGCCACAGGCCTTCTAATAAACTTCTTCCACTTTTAAAACTACGTGACTGTATATTTAGGTTTGGAGAAAACGACAGACTAGCAACCCTTAGAAGAAGCTAAGAGAATAAAGGGATCAAGGAAGAAAGCACCAAAAAGGAGGGCAGGAGAGAAATGAGACATGGGGAGGTGGATAGAGGTCCTAGGGGCCTCTATCTGTTCTTTACAGTTCACTGGTCATCCTGTAGGACAGACGCCTTTGTTCAACACCATGTCCAATTCTGAGAGCGCCTGTAGTGACTGTTAAATAACCACCCTCGTACTGATCCGCATGGTGTTGGATACCTTAGAGGTACACTTGACAATAAGGGAGACGTCTGGAAGGGAAACGTGTGTGCCACGGCTGAGGCAGTTCCGGGGACAGACGGTGCATCAAGCACAGCAACCAGAAGGCCTGCATGCTGCCAGGTACCACAGAAGGACATTTCTCTGAGGGTAGGGAAGACTGGGTGTATCCAAGGTAAAGAAAGTTGACCCTGAGAGGGGCCACTTGGGCTGAGTTTGGAGTCACGAGTGGACATTTTGTACCTGGGAGAAGAGAGACACCCTGTGGAGAGGTAATCTTGGGGTCACCAGAGATCACTGGAGTTGGCTGTCAGGAGGGCAGGGACCTTAGCTCCAAGTGATGTATTTATCTATATTTTATGTATATGAAGGGTCTGTCTTCATACGTGCCATAAGAGGAAGTCAGACCCCATGACAGGTGGCTGGGAGCCATCATGCGGTTGCTGGGCGTTGAACTCAGGACCTCTGGAAGAGCAGCTAGTGCTCTTGACTCTAGCTGCCATCTCTCATGATTGAGGAGGGGGTGCAGAGGAGTGTTGGAAAGGTTCAGGATGTTTACTTGGAAGCTGCCAGGGAGCTCAAAAGTAGTGAGGCTGAGGGCAGGAGTGGAGGCAGGAACTTGGGTATGAAGAAGTTATGGACACTATAGAAGGAGGAATCTGTGTCACCCACATGGACATAGGGCTGCAAGGGAGAGTTATTTCAGGGCCTGGTAAACAGAGGCAGCCAAGGGCACTGCCAGAATTAGCCAAAGTTGGTGTGATAGTTTATTTGGGTTGTCAATTTGACACCCATGATGAGGGAGTCTCAAAGAATCGCCTCCATCAGAGTGGCTGGTAGGGATGTCTGTGGGGCAATTTCTTGACTGCTGATTGAAGTAGGAGGGCCCTGCCATTCCTACACAGGTGGGCAGGTGGGCCTGAAGTATATAAATTCTTGGCAGCTCAACTTGAATCTGGAAGCAAGCAAGTCAGCCCTGGTCTCGGCTCTAGGTTGCTGCCCTCAGTTCTTGCTGGATTATATGTATAAACCCCAGTTTGTCATTATGGATTTGAAAGTCCCAGACTGTGGGTTTAACCACAGCCGTATAATGGTGGATTTTTATCTACAAGAAGATAAAAACCTTTGTGGGCTGGGGAAAGGATGGTTTTGGGGCAAGTCCACCGGAAAATAAAAATGGAATTATCAGGAAATGGAAAGCTAAAAATAAACATGTCGTGCTTGGCCCACAGGATGGAGTAGAGACAGATCCAATACTTTGGTTGAGCTTCAGGGTGCCAAGAATACCTGGGGGAGCCAGAAATGAAGAGATTTATTTAAAAAGACAGACAAGAGTGCTTTGTGAAATGCAGAGAGTCAAACTTCTCAGGCTTTCCGGAGGAGGACAAGCCAGTGTTTGGAGAGCGATGTCTGGCCGCTGTCTCCTGGTCTACCTGGAGGGTTAGGTTTCCTGCTCAAGTTAAGTTTACAGAAGCACATACACAGCAGAAGCCAACACACGCTGGCGGTGTGGCTGACATCATGGCTGATTAATATTCTCATGTCTTTTGCTTCCTCCCACGATGGCACAGTTGCCTGTTACAGGCTTCGTCTGGGCTCTCAAATGTACTAGGAATCGTTCCTGCCACCGTCATTTTGCTGGGAGAGTTTTGGTTTTGAAGTTTCTAACTTTTGTGAGATGACCCCATGGCTCTAGTGGCTCTCAGGGCAAGTAGGACCCATGAAATCTGGCAGTGGGATTGTGGTCCTTGCCAAGTGCCAAAAGAAGGAACATCTTTCCACTTGAAAGTGGGCAGGAAGCCAGGGCTTCCATAGACCCACCTGAGAGCTGTGGGCACCAAGGGCCTCTTAGCAATGAATATAACCAACAAGATATTCTAGACTCCAGATTATTTGGGCTTGTTCCTATATAGAAGTCAATAAATGGAGACTTTTTAGTGTTTTGTTTGAGAGCAGTGTGTACTATGGCTGTGAAATTGCCGTAGGGCTTTTTTAGACTATATGGCTGAATTATTTTTATAGGGTGAAAAAAGGGAGTATTCAGCATGGCATTTGGTGTGACCTTAGAGTTAACTGAATTAATATCCTGTCTTTTTTTTTTTTTTTGGAGCCTTTGTGGATACACACAAAGTAATAGTGTTGAAAGGGGTGTCGCAGTTGATGTCTTTATCTGAGGGGACAGCTGAGCTCCTAGGCACACATATACAGTTGAATCTGCTGCCCAGAACTGGTGAGAGAGAATGCTCATCCTACTGATTTTGGTCTGCATTGGATCAAAAGGAGTGGCCTGGGAGTCTGTGGTCAGTGTTCTTCTAGCATGCTCTACCATCCTGTTCTCTTCATTAACCTTTCAATAGAGAAGACGTCAAACAATGGGGAGTTGTAGTGGGTTATCTTTAATTCCTTTTCATCTTGTCTCATTTTAGGTGGCATAGAGAGTTGAACCCAAATAGCCGCTTTAAGGTTGAAAGGATTCTTATTTATATAGCTTAAGATGCCAATCATTTTTGAAGGAAAAGAGCTACTTAGAGCAGGGCTGTGGAGGAGCCTCACTGCAGCTGCCTTTGTCCCTCCTTTCCCTGCAGGGCGACAGCCTCCCCAGAGAGGTTTCTGCTGAGTCTGAGCAGCTACATTTCTGTTGCTCCACAGCATCCCAGCAAATCCAATTCTATAGCCGGCTCCCAACGTCTCATTTAATCGACTGACGGGTGTGTGTGATGTCCGCATGGCAGGCCAGCAGCTGAAGGCCCAGGGGAGAAGCTGGTGATGCAACTCAATCCAGAGAGTTCTGATGCCAGAATTCCTTCTCCGTTGGTGTTTCTTAAGACTTCCAGTTGATTGGAGGAGGCCCACCCACACCAGAGGTCTATCAGCTATACTCCAAGTCTACCCACTGGAAGGCTTGCTTTGTTTTGAGACTGGGTTTTTCTATACAGCTCTGGCTGGCCTAGAAATCATTAGGCAGACCAGGTTGGCCTTGAACTCTCGGTGATCCTCGTGCCTCTGTTTTCTGGCTGGTGGCATTATGGGAGAGCATCATGGTGCCTATCCAGTTCAAGTGTTGAGAAGTACTTTTACTGTGACCTCTAGATGTATGTCGAAATGCACATCCGGATACCATAGATAGACCAGGTGATGTATAAAATTCACCAGGAAAGTATGAAGAGCTATTATCTGGGACTTTCACTGAGGATTTTATGGCTACGGATGTTGTCCATCAAACACAAGGTCTCAGTTCACATGTGTGTATGCGTGCGTGTGGGTGGATGCATGTTCATGCGCATGCATATTAGAGTGCATGTGTGTGTGTGTGTGTGTGTGTGTGTGTGTGTGTGTGTGTGTGTGTGTTACTGGGACTATTACCTCAGGGTCAGCTAACCTCAGCTGCAGTTTTACTTGCTTTAGAGAGCCTCTGTTGTCTTCATAGAAAAAATCTTTTAGGATTTCTCCAGGTTTTTGCGCAGGGAGCCTCTGAAGAGCCACTCCTGGGTCCCATATATGGGGAAGGCATGTTCTTTTTCATTCCTGGACAGGTATCTGTGACTGAACTCAGGTTTTGTTCAGTTTAACCCAGCTCAATCTCACCTATGTTGTTGGGTCCTGCCCACGTGTCAACCTACTCTGAAAAGCATCTGGAAATGGAGGACTCAGGTCATTTTGGATCTGGCAGAGAAGCTGGCAGGCAAGCACAAGAAAGATTCACAAGCAAAACAGAACAAAAGCCTAGGATACTCGCTCTCCAGGGAATCAGAGGCTGTCACAGATGGCTGACCCACCACATCATCGAGCATGCTTTCTGCTTTAGTTCTTGCTAGGCGATGTTAAAAAAAATACAACTGGAATTGCACCCCAGTTGTCAGAGTACCTGTTTAGCAGCCACAGAGCCCTGGGTTCAATCTCAAGGTTGGTAAACTCGGATGTGGTGGGACACACCTGTAATCCCAGCCTTTGGGAAGTGGAGGCAGGAGGCTTCAAAGGTCAAGGCCACCCTCACCTACAGGCATGTTTGAGGTTTGAGGTCAGTCTATCTCAGAAAGAAAAAGGCAATTTTTGTAAGGTCTTTTGAAGTAGTGTGTGTGTGTGTGTGTGTGTGTGTGTGTGTGTGTGTGTTTGCATGTGTGTGTGTTTGCACTGGGAATTGAGCCCAGAACCTTAAGCATGCCAAGAGCATGCTGTAAAGCTGAGCTGCACCCTTAACCTGTTTTCAAGGTTATTATTATATTTAAACCAAGGTTAGCTTGCTTGCCTTTGATAGAGAATTTAATGATAAAGAACTTGCGATTAGTATGTGTGTGTGTATGTGTGTGTGTGTAATTAATTAATCAGAAAGGTCCAATAACCTTGAGTTTGAATCCTAAGTGTTTTTACAATGAAGACAAAAGTAAAATCATGACTTCATAAAAGTGTTTAATTACTACATGCCAACGGTGCTTTGCATTAATGAGGGAACCAGTAAAATGTTAAATGAATTCTATCCTATGCAGAATTCAAACAGTAATACAAATACAGGCAATTGGGAATTGGGAAAGAATATGCAGATAAATGCAAAACAAGGGGGATGTCTACATGGATAATAATCGACTGTTTATCCACTAGCCAGAGTTCATTTCCACAGACAAGGGCTACTCGTGCTACTGTCTAATTTCTACAACTTACAGAAGAAGATACCCAGAGATACCCAGTAAGGCAGATAACCTGGGAGAATTATCGGGGAAAAATACCTGCAAATATAGTTTTTCCTCACCTCAATATTTTTCACATTAAAACAAATATTGGCGAATAGGAAGATATAAATAGCTTTGTGTTGGTTACTTAATCTGTTTATCTGTGAAGTGGAGCTGGTGTTTCTTCATTGGTTTATCTTGGAGATTAAAAATGATTTTATATTCACATATATATTTCCTTAGGCTGAATATCTGTGTGCACACACGCTCAAGAGTAGAACTCCTTCCTCTTTTTGTTTTTCTTTTTAAAGTCTGGATTTATTCCCAGCAAATCTTTCATTATGCATTTGTTTATTTGATGTGTGCTGAGGGCTTGCTGTTCTGGGCCCATGCTAAGCTAATGCATAGTTAGTGAGCACACACTGAACACAGACTTCAGACCTAGATGCTGGGACAGAGACTGACAAGGGAACAATTAGCTATGTGATACGCCATAATGAGAATCCTGGAGGGCATCCTTAGGGAGGGCAGACAGGATTTGATAGCAGTGACTTGGGGGCCAAGGGTCTGGCCCACGGGCATGGTGCATGCCTCTCAGTTCTTTCTAGACAAGAAATGATGCCCGTAGGTTGTAGTGCTGGTTCAGTGAGCTTGCACAGATTTGAGTATAGTGCCAAGTGTTTGCTATTACTGTTCAGTGGCATGACCAAGTACAGATAAAACCCAAGTTAGGGAAACGCAAAGCTTGTTATGTGTTTGCTGCTAAACCAAATGGTTAGAGTGCACTTGGGTACAAACTCACTTTATACTTACCCGTGTTCCCTCTGAAAGGTTTTATTGGCACGTGAGTAACTTAAGATGCATCTCTCAAGTGTGCATTTGAGGAACCCGCTGTGTGCCTGTGTGGTCTACCAACCTCTACCCCATTATTTGTAGCCTTTCTGCTATTGGGAAAATTCCTTCTGAGGCAGATGGAATCTGAGCTGAGTTCCTTTGGCCTTGCTTTAGCTTTCTTTGAAAAAATTTATTCTTTGAGAAATTCATACAATATTTTTTGATCCTTTTTAACCCCCATTCCTCCAAAACCCATCTCACCTTCCTACCGTATGTGATTTCATGTCCTATTTTTTATTAATAACCCAGGATTCCAGTTTGCATGTGCTTATACTCCTGGGTGTGCAGTCAGTCATTGGAGCATGGTTGACTGATCAGGGTCACGCCCTTAAAGAGATTGACTCCCCCTCACTCAGCATCAGAAAGGTCCTCAGTTAGGGGTGGATTCTTGCAAACTCCTTCTCTCCGTGCTAGATTGTTGATTGGCTTGTTCATCTTTCAGGTTTAGACACTGTGCACACGGTGGAGTCCCCAGGACTCCTACAGGCTCTCTTATTCTGGACACAGTTGTGTGTTCGTGACTACTGGGATGGGTGGTTGGCTTCCATGGAGGTGGGGGCCACACTGGCCACACTGCATAGCCTTTCAGGTTTGAGCTGGCATGGAATGGCTATGATGGGCACTCCATCCAGGAAGAGCAAGAGTGCTGTACCATCTGCTCCATCCAGGACCGTGGGGGGCATTGCTCGGTGTTCTCATCTGACTGTAGAAGAACCAGCACCAAGTAGTCTCAACATATGAGACACTTGCTCAGGTAGCACCCGTTCCTGTAGAAAGTGCGGAGGGAGACATGCCAATCTTGGGCCGGGGTAAAGTCATGGTAGCAAGTGTGTGTTTACTGAGCACCTCATGGTCACTTTCTTCAAACTGCCCTCCAAGTAAGGCAATGGGGTCCCTGTGTCCAAGGGACTTGGGATCTGACTGGAAGGCTAGGAAACAAGTCCTTGGCAGTCTCTGACCTGCAGACAGACTGAACATAAGAAGAAGTGCGGCATGGTGGGCTGCTTCCTCTCGTATGCTGGTGTCTGTGGTAGGTGGGGGATACCCTCGAGGTGCTATGGCTCCTGGAGCAGACATTCATGCCGCTATGTTGCTGAGAGGACACATTGTTCGGAAAGAGCCACATAGATGCTGGGGTCCCTATCCTAACTGGGCGAGCTCTGTTGGCAGCGCTGTGTGGCTTCTAGCCTGTGGCAGGTGCAGGCATCGAAGTAATTTATGTCCCGAACCTGGGTGTATGAAGCATCTACTCCAAGCCAGGTGTTTGAGAGGACTCTTGTTTCTGATGCACCCTATCTGTTAGTATTCAGGTGTCTGTACTGGCCTGCCCTTGGGGTCCTGACAGGATAGATCTTCAGCTTCTGCTGCTCTTTCCCATAGTCTGCAGAGTCTCTTAAGGCAGCTTGTCTTGGTCCCCATTGTTCCTCTCTCATCGGAATGACTGTGGTCCTCACCCCTGCACACTCTACTTGTTCTAATGAGACATTTGGGACACACTGGGACAGGTCCTTGGCAATCCTTGCCCTGTCTTCCAACTCATTCTGTTCTTGTCTTTTGGTGGGAAGGCACAGAACCACAGGCATCCCATGGGGACATGAAGCTGAACCTGGCTCAGTTGAGTTCAGACCTCCCTGGGCAGCAGCAGACCTCAGTGCAAAAGTCCTGCCCCCATCTCTGCAAGGCGCCAATAGATTGACTGGGTCACTAGCTCCCCTAGAGTCACCACTGAACCTCACCTGGTAGCTACTAGGAATGTAAGTTCAGAGTCCCTGCACTTGATCACAGGGCAGCTGTGTTTACTCTGCCTGGGGAAGTGAGAGAGTTCCTGAGAGACTAAAGTCTGAGGCCTGGTTAAAACGAATGCCTTGATATATGGGATGCCTATGGATGAGTGAGAAGGAGAGAGGGAGGGAGTGAGGGACTGAGGAAGGAACACACACACACACACACACACACACACAGAGAGAGAGAGAGAGAGAGAGAGAGAGAGAGAGAGAGAGGCGCCTTACCCAGAGAAAATAAAACACACAGTCACCCTGGAAGTCCCTTCAAGGCTTCACAGAGTATGGCATTACTTAGATTATATTTCCAGATTTTTTCCCCTGTGGGAAGGTCCTGATGTCCCTGAAGAGATGTCCTTGTCCTGAACAGTCCCTGGAAAGGCTCTCCGAGCCAGCACCTGGAGAACAGGGTGATCGGCAGTGGGTAGCATCGAGCCCTTCAGACCTGATACAGTTTCTCCATTGGTTCCCGACACAATTGGGTAAGTGTGTGCTGGCTCAGCAGGCCTCCAGCTGTGCTTGGTGCCTGCTCTGCTGGAACTGTGCCTGTGACTTGAGAAGGGCGATCTGTTCCCATGGGAAGCATTCCCAGCTCCTGTTGACAAGTTTGTAGCTGGGAAGGTCTGCTTTCTGGGGCTGGCCACTGACTGAGCCAGCAAACAGTTATCTTGGGCCCTAGGACCCAGCTCCTGGTCCGGGACACAGATGTGGCAACTATCAGCAAGCGGTCATTTGAACTTTGTTGGGTCATTCTTAACAAGGCTTTGAGGCCCCAGAACCATGCTTGGTGGTTACTCCCTGGGGCTGCAGTGAGAGGCCACACATAGTCTCCTCTATTTCAGCCCTGCCCCCTCCCATGTCATGAGAGACAGATAGGAGGGAGTCAACATCGTGTTGGAAGAGCGCCACATGGTGGCTGGATAGTTTCTTGTCTCTGATGCCACATGGCAGCCACAAAAGGATTGCTATTAAGATCTGTGTGCAATTTCCAGATGAATCAAGCCCCCTCCCATAAATATTCCAACTAAAGCTGTACAAGAAATACATGATAGAGTCATGGTATAAAATTTGGTTTCATTTACTGAATATTGACCGTTTTATGGTTTGTGTCTGAAATGTCTTGCGGCAGGCTCACGAGGTCCTCAGTTTGTGGGATGTGGGCCTGAGCTGGAGGATGTAAGTTTTTATGGCCAGACTTTTGGAGGTTCTAGGCAGGGTTCTAGTCCCATTCTGTGCATGGCTTCACAGCCTGTTGAGATGTGAATAACCGTTGCCCTGCACTTTCGACACCCCAGAGGGGCCACCCCAGCAGGCACACCTCTGCCATGATGGACTGATCCCAATACTAAAAACTCTCAGGTGTTACATCACAGCGAGGACAGAACTAACAGAGTGTGCAGCTAAACAACATCTCTTACGTGGCAGGTTTCTATATGTGATTTGTCTCTTTAGTTATCCTATCTAATTGTTCTGTCTCTCCAAGTCTTCATAGTTCCATCATGAAATTTAAATTATACCATTTGTATAGAAGTGGATATTTAGACTCAAGGCAGTAGTAGGTCAGCTTGCCTACTGTTACCGACAGGAAAATGGCTCAGCTCAGTCGCACCTCTGTGGATGTTTGGATGAGTGAGTGCCATCAAACCAGTTTATCATTCTGTTCCTGCAGGGGCTGAGTATGAGGGTGGTCCAGAAGAAACTCTTCCTGGTCAAGGGTCATGTCCTTTAGCCTCCAGTGGCAAACAATGGCTTTCTCTGAGAATGTAAATGTTCCCTGATGGGTGTGCCTCTAGGTGACTCAGACGATGCTGATAGGATGAGCCATTTGGCAAGGGTTTGGTATTATTAAGATTTGTGGTAGTCAGATTTTCATTCCTTTGACAAATGTCCAAGAAAAACAGAGTGGGTGAGGGTGGGCGTTGGAGGAGAGAGGGCCTGTTTTGGTCCCAGCCGCCTGGCTAGCATACACCCAAAATAACCACACAGAAACTGTATTCATTTAAACACTGCCTGGCCCATTAGTTCTAGCCTCTTATTGGCTAACTCTCACAGTGTGATTCAACCCATTTCTAATAATCTGTATGTCACCATGAGGTCATGGCTTATGGGGAAAGATTTAGCATGTCTGACCTGGCAGCTCCATGGCATCTCTCTCTCCTGCTTTCTTTCTCCCAGAATTCAGTTCTGGCTCCTCCACCTATCTAAGTTCTACCCTATCAAAAGGCCAAGGCAGTTTTTTTATTCAACCAATAAAAGCAACACATAGACAGAAGGACCCTCCTACACCAGGTGGGCTTCCCTTTGGCTCAGGTTTTCAAAGGCTCTAGCTCAGGGTTGTTGGCTCCATTGCTTTCGGACCTATGGTGAGTCAGAAAAACATGGTAGGTGCTGTCATTAGAGAAGGAGACCAGAAAGGGAGAGTCAGGGCAAGCCCTTAAAAGTCTTCCCCCAGGGATCTACTTTCTCAAGCTACTTCTTTAAGGTTTCACCATCACCCCAAAGAGCATCACTAGCCAGGAACTGAGCCCTTAGCTCATGATTTGGCACAGATATTTCATATTCAAACCATGACACATGTCTGCACTGGAGGAATGTTCTTCATTTTACAGATTTCCCATGATGCCTTGATCATTCACTGGTACTTAGGTAGGAAGTGGGACCTCTAACTCAGGAAAAAGTCTAGAAATAAAGTGTGACATAGGCTGTGATGGTTTGAATGGGGTGGTCCCCATAGACTCATGTGTTTGAATGCTTGGTCATGGAGTGGCATTATTAGGAACTGTGGCTTCGTTGGAATAGGTGTGGCCTTGTTGTAGGAAGTGTGTCATTGGGGGTGGGCTTTGAGTCTCAAATGTTCAAGCCAGACCTAGTGTGACTATCTCTTCCTGCTGTCTGTTGGTAAAGATGTAGAACTCTCAGCTCCTTCTCCAGTGTCAGGGACCTTTTGCCCTAAAAATTACAGAAGGTCAGCAAAGGCCTTTGACTTAGAATGTTTAACAGAGCCAGCTAGGACTTTTGACTCTAGGAAGCTAACAAAGATAAGGAGGCCATCGCCTCAAGGATGTTTACAGAGATTCCCCTCTTCCTTAGTTAGCTATCCACAAAAGAATGTTTCTGTTTACACAGGTGTGCTAGTTAGCTAACTAGGTGTTTATTACCCCCAGTTCCTGCTCTCTGCCTCGACCTCTACCTCAAGCAGCTTCCCATTTTGGAGCTGTATATATACTGGTGTTGTTCCTTAATAAAGTGAGACCTTGACAAGAGAGATTTGCTTGGTCTCCTTCTTTTCTCTCACCCATGATTTTCAGGTAGGAGCCTCTTCGGACCCTGAATAACTGGACCCACGGGTCGGGTTCACTCCAGCACCATGTTTGCCTGCGTACCATTGTGCTTCCCACCAAAATAAAGATGGACTGTGGGAGGCTGCTTGTTTGTTTCCCAGCCACTTAGATCTGAAATAATAACTCAGAAACTATATTATTTAAATCACTGCTTGGCCAATCACTTAAGCATATTGCTAGTTAGCTCTTATATCTTTAATTAACTCATTTCCATTATTTTATATTTTACCATGGGGCACATGGCCTACTGGCAAGGTTCTAGCAGGCAGCTTGCATCTTTCCCCTCTGGCGGCTACATGGTGTCTCCTGACTCTGCCTTCTTTCTCCCAGCATTCAGTTTAGTTTTCCCCACCTAGCTCTACTCTGCCCTATCACAGGCCAAGCCAGCTTCTTTATTCATTAGCCAATAAAAGCAACACATATACAGAAGGATTTCCTACACCAGACTAAATCTCTGGACTGTAAGCCAGACACAATTAAATACTTTCCTTTATATGAGTTGCCATGGTCATGGTGTCTCTTCTCAGCAATAGGGTAGTAGAAATCCTAATTAAGGCATAGGCCAATGTGAAGGATTTACTCATTCATTTCCTGAGGTAATATTGTCTCCATCTTGCAGGTGGAGAAATGGGCTCAGGAATAGTGGGGAGTGATTTGATTCGATGGAAATTTCAACCTGTCAGTCACAGACCACTATGATCAACTAGGTCTGAGCATCTCCTCTGTGTCAAGGATTGTGCTTGGACCCTCTGGTCAGATGGCAGGTGATGGGGTTGAATTGTGTCACCTCAAAACTCTCAGCTCCCTGACACCTCTGAACGTGAACATCTTTGTAGACACTGCCTTTCCAAAGGTGACAGGATGAGAAGGCTCTTCGTGGGACTCTAGCTCAACTGGACAAGTGTAAGAAGAGGTTGGATGTAAGCACATGCATGTGTAAAGGAACGACCATGAGAGGGCGTAGTGAGATGGTAACTGCTGAAGGCCAGCAAGAGAGGTCTTGGGAGAAGCCAGATGGCCAACACCTTAATGACACGAGGAACGTCTGCTGCTTAATTCCTAGGATGCAGCAGCCCTAGAAATTAAATAAGCACACCAGGTCAGCCCATCTCTTAAGGTCTGGTATCTCCCTGGGTACTGGACCTTTGAGTAGTGCCAGAAATGACCTGATCCAAGTGATCTGTTGACTGGAACAGGCTCCAGGGTTCCACCCATGGGGAAGGAAATATATGGGTCCCTTCTCTCTGTAGCATCCTCTGTTGCCTTCCCCATGTAGGTTCCAGTGAGAACATCCATCACCCCATACTGCTTTGCCAATGAGCTCCTCAGAAACCTGTTCCATCATGGCTGTATTCCCAGAGCCTCACCCTTCTTGCAGCATGACTTTCCCACAGGACTCATAACTTGATATCATATATATGGATGTTTCTCAGTTTCCAGTGAGCTTCATCTTTATGTAGCCATTGGTTGACAATATCCCAAGTTGAAGGAAACCATGTGAAATGTCTCCAACCTTCAGAGAATCACAGCTTAAGCAATCCAGTCTACTGTTGCACAAGTGGTTTTCCTCAAGATCTCAGGGATGGCTTAGAACTGTGTGTGGCTCATGGGCTCTGGCCTAAAACATCATCAAAATCCACAAACCTAAGTCCACTTCTATCAAATGTACACCACTTTTGTGCTATTGAGTCTTAGAGACTACCTGCCATTCTTTTCCTTTAAACATCTTTTATTGATTCTTTGACAAGTTTGAACATGTATCCATTGATCATACCTGCTTCCCAAACTCGCATTCCTCCCTGAAACCCTCAGCCACTTCACTGCTTGCCTGCCTCCCACTAACTCCTTTTTTGTTTTTTTTGAAGCCACTGAGTTCAGCTAGTGCTGCCTGAAGAAATGCTGACTGATCTTGTTGGCTCGCTCTTGTATAGCCTCT
Organism: Dicrostonyx torquatus; assembly: GCA_028555095.1. Lineage (NCBI taxonomy): Eukaryota > Metazoa > Chordata > Mammalia > Rodentia > Cricetidae > Dicrostonyx > Dicrostonyx torquatus. Next base: position 3,992,567 of record JAQHUG010000018.1, on the reverse strand, counting down.
CCCGTGCGGGTAATTTAGATGGAGTGAGTTCCTGGATGTATCATGTCTGAATGACAGCAACATTTCAGAGTACTCCTGCTTGGTCTCGAGCTCTTAACACTCTTTCCATCGTCTCTTCTGCAGCTTGCTACACCCTGTCTTGGGTGTCCATGGTGTGGCTATTTGATGTCTCTTTTGTGGCTGAGAATTTAATAATTGCTTATTCTCGGTGATTTAGCCAGCTCTGACTCTCCGCGTTAACGGATGCCCACTGTAGAAGAAGATGCTTCTCTGCCCAAGGCTGAGAGCAACACTAATCTATCTAAAAGCATAAACATAAATATTACAAGGCAGTTTGGTAATGTGTATATTCAGTAAAACAATCGTAGTGGATTCTCCCTAGGGGCCTATGATCTCCCAAGCCATGGGTTTTTGACAAGATCTACAGTGGTAGACAGTGATTCTCTCGTCTGTAGCAGGTCCAAACCCAAGCAGAAGTTGTTAGTTACCTTATAACTTTCATGCCACAATTGCTCCAGTGAGTACATCTTGTCTGGAAGGTTGGTTTTGTAGCCTTCAGGGTTTATACCACTGATGTTTTTTTCTCTCAGTTTGTTTATTTTTATTTATTTATTTAGTCTGTTTTCTCCCTGGTTGAATAAGTTGCTTGTGGCCAGGTGACTTGATCCATTTTGTCTTTGTTGGGACTCCACTGCCTGAGACAGAAGACCTGAGTCCCACCAGCCACATCCTGATTCTTCTTACAGGATCAATACTTGAAAAGTACAGGTGTAAACGCCTCTGCCACAGCTGAGTTTCTGTTCTGTGGATGCGAGTTCCTGCCGTGTGGCTGGACTGTGTGTTCTGTTGAGACTCATGCACCAGGAGTCTCCTATGTCTCTGTAGCTACAGGAGTCTTTGGACTTATACCATAAGGCATTTATGTGAGAGCCATGACAGAGCTTGCCAGGAAGACAGAACAAGGGCTTTCTGGCCTGAAACTTGGTCTTACAGGTGGCAAAATATGGTCTTGCCTTTATGTCTTTTCTGAGCTTTATGAAAACTAGCCAACATACTTAACCATCAACCTTAACTGCCTTCTGGTCCAGGTGTGGGCAGCACTCTCCCCTTGTGGTATACCTAGAATAAAACAGGCAGTGTCTCCTGGTCCTGTAGGGCACACAGCATGTGTTATCAAGGAGTGGATAACAATAGATATGCAGCCTTCCTCTCTGCTATGTCCCTTTGAATAGGTGGAAGAACTCACAAATTTTCAACAGAGTTAATGTCATTTCCCTGTGTGGCTAGGGGTTGCAATGGAGTCATTTAAAGAGAAAGCCTCCAAGAAGAGTGTTGTAGGAGGTCACTTTTTCATTTCCTGGCTACCCAGACTTGAAATAACCACACAGAAACTATATTACTTGCAATACTGTTTGGCCAATAGCTTAAGCACATTTCTGGCTAACTCTTATATTCTAAACCAACCCATCTCCATTAACCTGTGTATTGCCATGTGGCTGTGGCTTACCGGCAAGTTTCAGCATGTCTATCTCTGGCTGCAGCTCCATGGCTTCTCTTTACTCTGCCTCCTTTTCCCCAGAATTTAGTTTAGTTTTCCCTGCCTACTTCTGTTCTACTCTGTGCCAGCCCAAGACAGTTTTTTTGTTAACCAATGGTATTCACAGCGTGCAGAGGTGAATCCCACATCAGAAGAGGGCCAACCTGTGGTCTTCTCCTCCAGTACTCAGGGGCCAGTGCAGGCAGGAGGCAGGGCCATTGTGACACAAGCCTGGAGAGAGCCCCAATGTCTATTGGCAGCTGCACATTCTTGGGCCCCTGGCTTTCCCTTGGGGAGCTTCTTTCTTCCTCTGTCAGGAAAGGATGCAAATGTTTGCTCAGGAGTGAGTGGTACAGGTCAACCACAAGTGTGTATGGATGCTCAGCAATGTCTGGTGTCCTCTTCCCTTCCTGGAGGGGATATCTTAGGGCAAAGGAGAAACATCTCAGGTATGTACTATGCCAGTTACTTTTAATTGTCAATTTGATACAACCTAGAATTGCCCAGGAAGTGGTATTAATGGGAAAATTATCAAGATCAGGTACTGGGTTACTTGAGCCATGGTCATATCTTCGGGGGATTGCCTTGATTTCTAATTGGGGTGGGTGAGTATCTTAGCCACCGTTCTATTGCTGTGAAGAGACACTATGGCCAAGGCAGTGGCTACAGTTTTGTTCATGTGCGGAGGACCAACCTGCAGACAGGCTCTGGGTTAAGGAAGGCAGGTGAGGAGGGGCTGGGTGGAAGGGTTAATACAGCTCAACAAAGGCTAGGTGTGCGGAGACCTCACAGGACTTTTGAGACAATGAGGGTCTTGCTCCAAGCCAGGAGACAATGTGGCAGCTGGTAAAAACTGTTACATTCTCAAAGCTACTTCGCAACCTTCTGTGGTGGCCTGTCACCTGTCGCCTCAGACTGGTTCAAGGATCTTAGAAGTGTGATACCTGCTTAACCAGCTTGATCTATTCTCTCTCCCTTCTTCAGCTCTTCTAGGACAGCTGAGTGCCGGGCAGAGGTCAGAAAGGAATGAAATCAACTCTGAGCTTTGAAGTGTTTGTCATGTTGGAGATGACAAAGGAGGAGGGATGGCGATGCCCTCAGCAACCCGACAGCCACCTGCCACCGCAGCTATTCTTCACATCTTTGCATTTACTTTTTCCCTATTCTGCTGGATTCCTGCAGGCAGATGACAAAGGACCGGTTACTCAACTCTATTCAGCCACTCAGTCAGCCAGTGATGTTTCAGGAACACCTTCAGCTACTGAATTCCAAATGCGCAGAGGTCATTCTTGCTCTGGCAAATTAACCATCCCCTTTGGACCCCAGATTCTCACTGCAGGATGAGTCCTACGTAGCGGGGATACCACCTTCAGGGGTGGCAGAGCTGGCTCCCAGAGATGAGAAGGGTTCTGTTTCCCTCTCTGAATACACACCCACTTCTTAGAAATCAGCCTTCTTCTTCAAAAGGCGTGTGTGGTTCCTTGGTTCACCAGCAGATGGCGCCCAACACTCCCGTGGGAACTGAGGCCAGAACTTCCTGTGGTTTCCTCTTTCAACCCCTTCCTCTCCTTCCCTGGGAGGAGCTTGTCCTTTCAGGTCCCAGGCAGAAAGTCACGTAAACCTCTTTGTGTCTGTCAGCAAATTCCTGGAAGATCGAATTGAATGATGCTTGCTACCGAGCAGGGTTGGAGGGCTCTATTGACCTCTTTTCTCTCTCTTTGTCTCCTGCGAACAGCTCATTGGCTGCCTACTGGCTTTGCACAGGGACTCCAGGTGGCTTTAGCCCTTTCCCAATTGTTCCCTGGCTGCCTCCTCTCCAGGTTCTTTCTGGCCCAGGAGGAAAGACATTCAGAGAGCTGGCCTTTATCCCACATTCTCTATATCCACTCTGTTCCCTAACCCCAGAGCCTGAAAGGCTTCAGGCTGGGCAGACAGAACCTCACTCTTGGCTGTGCTGCCTCCTTCGGATCTCTCTGCTTTGATTTCCAAATAAGGAGAGCTCTGGCCAGCTGGGAGAGGAGTCGTATCTTCAGACCTGCTCCCCCCCCACCCCCACCCCCCAGGTCTCTTGGAAAGGGCAGTGCTGGCTTGCTTTTTCTCTTTCAGACCACAGGTGGACTGACCACTTGTGATACTGTAACTTTGCTGGCTCTCCAGCTACCCAAATTGGGCAGCTGTTTGGTTGTGCAGGTATCCTGTGATGGTCCCAATGGGACATTCCAGCCTATGGACTCCATATTAGCTCTCAGGACTATGGTTGGTATTTAAGGTCAGACTTTCCAGAAACGTGATAGCCATGGTATAAGAAAGTATCCTTAAGACTTAGGAGATGGCTCAGCAAAGCACAAGGAACTACGTTTTACCCCCAGAACTCACATGAAAGGAAGCGGGGCATGGTAGCTCTTGCTTCTACTCCCAGCAGTGGGGTAGCAGAAAGAGTCAGATTAATGAGGCTCATTGGGTAACCAGTCTAGCTAGTGTACTCGGCAAGTTCCAGGCCAGTGAGCTACCCTATCATCCCAAAACAAGGGGGACTAGCACCCGAGCAAAGATACCTGAGGTTGTTCTCTAGCCTCGGCATGCATTTGCACGCGCGCGCGCGCGCACACACACACACACATGCACCTGCATACAAATAAACACACACAGGCACACACTTGAAAGTGGCGTTTCGTTCCACCTGTCACCCACCCAGTATGTCATACAATAGGGGTTATTTTTGCATAAGTACAGAAATATGTAAAAATGGACTTTGTCCTGCAGGAGCCCCTGACCAAAGCAGCAGGATGGCGGGGTGCGGGGACTGTTAAGAAGACAGACACTTCCAAGAGCCCCTGACCAAAGTGGGGGGAGGGCGGTTAAGAAGACAGGCACAGGTATTCCCAGATGAGCATCCAGTGGAAGCTACAAAGCCCGGGAGCTAAGAGATGACAAGAGTGGCCTCCTCCCTGTCACTCAGGAACCGTGGGGGAGATTTGCTGATCCCTGTAATGTTAGGTCTCCAGTGAGGGTCTGGAGGTCTTGGTTTTCAGCAGGCACCTGTAACCATCAGGTAACACAAGCCCATCAACCCCGAGGGCTGTAACTTCTTCCTGGTTGGATCCACCAGGAAGATTTGTTTAGGTACTATGGAAGAGGTGGGTGGTTCAGATGTTATCCCAAGACAAGCACAACAGTGGGGCCTCAGTTCTCTGTATTACTCTCTTTCTTTTCCCCAGAAACTGTGACCAATCCAAAAAGTCTCACTTGGATGAAATCCACCAGCTGAAATCCCGAGGAGGTCTAAGTGGTGTGCACCAACAAGAATCTCAGGAATGGAGTGATCTTGCTATACAAGGTGTATTTATCAGGATCTTCTGAAGGAATAAACCCCATAGTAAGACTATGTACGCTGTGGCTGGGGTATTCCCACAACGACTGTCTCCTGGCGGGAAAGGCTAAAAACCCAGGAGTTGTTCAGTCTGTGATACTGGATGTCTCAGCTGTCCCAGTGTGGTGTTGGAGTCCCAAGGGAGTCCCAGAGCACTGCCTGCTTCCAATCTCTGCTGCATTTCCAAAGAAGTGGGTGCTGAGGCCAGCAAAGGAATACCTGAGCGTCAGTGGTCAGTGGGTGTGTCCCTGTTCCAGGGCATAGATGCAGGAAGAGAAGTAATTTGTGGCAAAGTTTTCAGTCTGATTTATTTGTTTTTTCCAAAGACATTTTAATGGTACAAATGCGTGTGTGTATTTGGGCGTGTGCATGTGTGTGTGTGTGTGTGTATGTGTGTAAGTTAGTCTGGAAAATTTGGGCAATGCATAGAACTTTCCTATAATGCACCATTCTGAGATAATGGCACTCACATCTTAGCATGTTTCTTTCTTATCCATCTCATTAGCAGAGGAATGATGTGTTGCTGCATATGTGAATACATGCTTAGCAATACTTATTTTTAAGAGTGGTAAAAGGTCTGTCTTTTTGATTGACATGAACAGCTTCTGACGTCATCAAGTTATTCCTGAAAATAGGATACTTTTAAATACTCTATTATATCATCCCCATTGTATTTTATTTAGTCATATTCTGCATGTTTATATATTTTCTTCTTGTCTAGGTTGGTTCTCTTCTTTTGTCTATGATATCAGATATTCTGGGGTAAATCTCTTATTTCATGCTTCTGATGCTTTTCCTAGGATAGAGTCCCAGAAACGAACCATAAGATTGTAGAAGATAGTGTTAGGGCTTTGGGTACCTCTTGCAAGATGTGCTCCTGGAATTTCCTCTTCTACAGCACCAGCAGCAGCACAGAACTCTCCAGGATACTGCATAACATCACCCCCACCCCCAAAAATTAAAACCCCAAAAGGATTCACCAGGTGAAAACAATGGCTCTGCATTTCAATTTGCATTTATGACTACCAATCAGGACCACCGTTTTGGGAATGTCGCATGGTTGTTAAGGGCTTTTTCCCTTTATGAAAAGATGTGCATTGGAGATCAAGTGTATGAATCCTCCTGCGTTAATGTTGTCGACATATTATTGCCTAAGCTGCAAGCAATTCTTATCCTTTGCTTGGTGAGTGTGTGTGTGTGCACGCGTGCGAACACGCTTACATGTACACGTGTGCTTACAGATGTGAATGAGTACGTGCACATATAGAGGCCAGTGGTTGACATTTTCCTCCACTGTTACTTTTCACTTTGCTTCTTGAGACAGGGTTGGTTGCTCACTGAACCTGGAGCTCACCAATCCAGCCAGCCCGGAGGGATTCCCCCTGACTCTACCCTTCAGGGCTGGGGTTACAGGTTTCCAGGCTTGCACAACAGGCAGTTTGCTGACACACTCACTCCCAGCCCTTGCTTGTTAATTTATTTCTAGACATATGGTGATTTGTGTTTTTCCAGGGTTGAATCTGCTTTTCTTTATTTTATTTTATTTTTTATTTTTGTCTTGTAACTTCCCCTGCTTTCATGCTTAGAATGTCAGTCTTAATCCATCTCTCAAAAACTGTCAAATATCGAGGCTTTGCCACTTAGCAGAGGAACAGGGAAGGGCTGTCTGTCTCTGGAACCAGAACTGACAGGCGGAACTGAACCTTCTGTGAGATGATTTCCCCTCTAGCTGAGCGGGGCAGACTGCCTCCAGGGTCCCTATTTAGCTGACATGGGGCTGAACAGCAAAGGCCTCATGTTATGTAGCTGTGAGGCCAGTAAGAAATGGCACAGCATTCACACCTGAGCTTCCCCCTCCCGCCTTCCCCCACACCGGCATTGGTCTGGGGGTTGGCCCAGGGCCCGGGACTGGGCAGGTAGCTCTGCTTTCTGCTTTTAGCAATCTTGGTTTGGTTCACCATCACAGACCTGAAAGGGTTGCATACCACACCGGTAGCTTGTCTCTTCCTCACGGTGCAGATTTGCGTCTCAGTGGCTGTGGAGCCTGTCCCATGCTGCATACCCACTTAGTGGCATGCGCAGTTTTATGACAGAGGATAAGTGCTCCCTTGAAGGGGAGCCAGTGTCGTGTACTGGTGATGGAAATGCACTTAGTGCCAGAGATCCTCTTTATAAAGATGGAGAGCTGAGCTTGCTGCCTGCCCAGGTACAGGAGAAAGGGGGTAGGGTGGTGGCAAAGCTAGGAGGTATTGCTGCCACCGGCTTAGTGGAGCCGAGAAGCTGCTCAAGTGGCCTGTGCTTCTAACCTGGATCCCTCTAGAAATTCTTGCTGCAGCCTCCATGTCTCAGAGAGCTGCTGCAGGGGTAGGAGGTGGTGGTGGCCACATCACACATGCTCAGGAAATGGCAGATGGTGTTTTCATCCGGACAAAGAAAACCTATGTAGGTAAGCAATTTGTGACTACTTAGGGCATAGTGTTCTGTACTGCCCATGATCTGTTATTGAGCTGCAGATCCAGGGACACAAGCTAACGAGTCATCTGTGAAGTGACACTACCTGGCGCGCTCCACACAACTTCGACGAGCATTGATTTCACGTGAAAACTCCCAGTGATAGCCAGTAGAGTGGAGTGTAAAATTCAAAGACACTGTGTGGGGATAGGATCCTTGAGGCCCTGAAATGTGTAGAGGTCTATGCACCAGCTTCCTTATCATCAGAGACGTCCTGAATGGGAGGAGCTTCTTTATAAAGGAGCGTGAAGATGGTGGGCAGCCATACTGATGAGACCTTACTGGAAACTCTCCTCTCCATCCTGGCTCAGTAACAGGCACAGAGCATTTTTTATTCTGGGGTCTTTGTTGCTCTTGAATGGCTTCTTGCCCTTTCAATGTTTCAACAGAATTGTCTCTTTTCCATCCTACTGTCCTTAAGCAATTGCCAGCAGTTGTGAGGCTTGCTATGGACATCAGCACAAGGGTGGCAGTGTGAGCAGAGGCCTCACCACCCTGTGTTATGTGTCCCATGTGTTATGATCTGCTGGTCTGGTCTGTCACCTGGGTACCCTGTCCCTTTAAGAGACAAGCCCTGCCCTCTCCCAACCCCTCCCCTACTTCCAAGGGAAGCAATATCCTGCCTCCTCCACCTGCGCTCTCTCTCTTTCCATCTCTCTTCTGAAGAGGTAACTTCTGCTCTCTCTTTGCCTCTCTCTCTTCTTCCCCCTTCTCCCCGTCCCCCTTTTCTTTTCCCTCCATAACCCACTAAATAAACTCTACACCCAAACTCTCTCTTTGCATGGCATTGTGTCTGTTTCTCATCCACCATGGTCTCCCACCTGCCAGGGTAACCCACCAAGGCCTCAGGGGACTCAGTGAGGCCCTGGGTGGCCTACCGCAGCCCCTCGTGGTCCTGGCTGCCCCTCGTGGGACCACCACCTCTCATGGGACCACCACCCCTCATGGGACCAGTTCCCTACTACTGTACCTTTAAACAAGAATAACACCATGCCCATTTTTCTTTGAGTGGTCTCAACCATCAGGGAGTTAGAGACTAACTACATCTCTGGAAAAAAGGTCCAGTAGTGTAAGTACCTAGAAACAACCTCTTTTTTTTTTTTTTTAAAAAAATAAATTTATGTGTATGTGCCTATATGAGTGTATTCTGTGTGTGCAGTTGCCCATGAGGGCCAGAAGAGGGAGCCAGATCCCCCAGAGCTGGAGTTATAGGCACTCTTGAGCATGGTTATAGGTGCTGGGAATTGAGTCTAAGTCCTCTGGAAGAACAGCAAGCGATCTTCATGGTGAATGCTCTCTGGACTGGACTTCATTGTTTCATTTGCCAAACATCTGTGATATTTCCCCTGTCACTGTGGCAGAGCCAACCTTGGCTAGACTGTTAGAATACTTGACAATCCAGACCCTTGTTTGCCCATCCAATATCCACGTGCTGAATTGGACAGCTGTCACTCAGATCAGGTTTATCTCAGAGACACTTTGAGTGTGTCACATTCCTGGCTGAGAAGGTTGGGAAATGAAGATGTCTGGGTAGTCTTGCTTCATTGGCAATGACGCTAGTGACCAGACTAGTAACCAGGCTAGTGATCAGGCTAGTGACCAGGTTGGTGACCAGGCTACTGATTGGGCTAGTGACCAGGTTAATGACCAGGTTGGTGACCAGGCTAGTGATCGGGCTAGTGACCAGGTTATGACCAGGTTGGTGACCAGGCTAGTGATCGGGCTGGTGACCCGATCATAGTGACCAGGTTAATGACCAGGTTGGTGACCAGGCTACTGATCGGGCTAGTGACCAGGTTATGACCAGGTTGGTGACCAGGCTACTGATTGGGCTAGTGACCAGGTTAATGACCAAGTTGGTGACCAGGCTAGTGATCAGGCTAGTGACCAGGTTAATGACCAGGCTGGTGACATGGCTAGCAATCAGGCTAGGTTGACTGATAGGGCTGAAGAGAAGAAATGCAAGACAAACCCTTGTCAGGTTCTTCCTAGATGTTTTGTTCTCTCTCTCCATCCTTCGCACACACTCCTCCCATGGTTCACAAACTTCCTTGCCCCACCTCCTCTCCCGCCACCAAGTCCCTTCATTCCCCAGATAGTTTTGCTTCAAATGCTGTTTATGTACAAAGTTGGATTATTTTTTTATTGTCCCAGATCTTGTTTAATGAGGATCTCTGTCATCAAATCAAGTACGGTTTTTCACAACTATAAGAATGATAATCATTAGCAAAAGGATAGCTGCAGCCAAAGCCATGACAGCTTTTATTTTGCATCCACGCCACCACATTTGCCTTCGGAGTTGTTTAGATCTGTTGCTGAATGCAGTTGCATTATCCGATAAGCTTTCTGATTTGTCCTGCAGTTCATCTAGCCGCTCTCCTCGCTCAATGACCTTTTTCTTGCATTACATCAGTGACTTCATCCACCTGATTCTGAACATGTTTAATTTTATCATTTCTAGGCCCAAATCTTGGTCCAGATGGTCCCCGTAGAAAAAAATCCTCTTCTTCATCTGAGTCATCTTCCAAAAGATTTCTCCTTTCACTTTTCACAGACCCAGTAACATCGTCATCGTTCAGGTGGCGCTTGAACTTCGGAGGCATCCTTTCTGCTCACCAGCACTCTTCTGTGTCCCACAGAGTAAGTATCCGCCACCTGAGGCTCTGGGGGAGCTCCAGGCAGCAGTCCCCGCTGGCTGCGTCAAGTTGGATTATTTTTAAGCCATAAAGAAGAATAAGCTTATGTCATCTGCAGGAAATGGATGGAACTGGAGATAATCTCAGTGTTATTTTTTTGTGTGTGCAGTTGCATGTATGTGTGTGTTCATGTGTGTGAAATTGCTTGTGTGTGTTCATGGGGACCAGAAGAGAGCCTTGAGTCCTCAGGTGCCATCTACTTTTTTTTTTGGAGATAGTCTTTCATTGGCCTCTAACTTGCTACATAGGCTAGTTAAGCTGGCCAGTAAGCCTCGGAGATCTACTTGTCTTGGTGTCCACAGTACAGGGTTTTTAAGTTCTTGTGAGCATCTCTGGCTTTTCAAGCTAGGGTTCTAGGGAGCAGTCCAGGTCCTTCAACTTGTATAGCAAGCACTTTACAGACTGAGCCAACTCCCTAGCCCTCCATGTTGTTTCTAATGGTCACAGCACCCTAGGAGGTTATATTATTATAAATCACCTTCCCCTCTTTTGATAGACAGAGCCTTCTTAGCCCAGGCTACAAACTCATGCTTCTCCTGCAGCCTCCCCAGTGCTGGTATTATAGGTGTTAGCCTCCGTGCCTTGCTTTCTATTATCACAGGCAAAGGGATCTCACAGTTAAGTAGCATCTTCAAAGCCACAAGGCCCATCGGGGGTCCAGCTGAGATTTAGACTAAGGGAGGAACAGGCTGTCAGGGCAGAGTCTGTCTCCTCCCTCTCGGTAAGGTGTCTCTCTGAACAGCTGTATCCTGTGGATATGGCAAGGATTTCTGAACCTTTTGGTGTGGAAAGGATGCTTGCCCTCTGTCTCTCACTTGTTCTCATTATGTGTTTTCCTTTACATCTCCCTGCTTCTGCAATGCCTGCTTCTCCCACTCTCCTGCAAATTCTAGTACCAGAAGGACTACGTTATCTCTTAAACTCCTTAGGTTCTCAGACCTACCCAGAGACTAGCATATGGACTACATTTAGTAAGAAATGATAGCTCCTCAGAAGGTTCCTGATGCTGATGGAGGCACACTTAAGGTGGTAGAATGTAGAAGTTACAAATGCAAGCTTGAGTCCAAGGACCTGAGTTTGAATCTTTCCTCTGCTATTTCCTAGGTGTGTCCCCTTAGGATATAAGTCTTTGCATTAACCATACCTCTTTGCCTAAATGTACCTTTCCTCCTCAGGCTGAGAGCTGCGTTTCTCTAGATTTAAATATTTAGAAGGCAGTTTGACAACTTGTTCACTTAGGGAAGTAATGAAAGTGTGTCATGTTCCAAGCCCCATCCTACTCCCTGAACCTGTGACCCTCAGTCATAGGCTAGGTTTATAGAACCAGGTATGTACCTCTTCTTGCAGACTAGACCTCAAATCTAATCCCAAGGCAGTCGGTTATACCTGAGACAGTAATGCCACTATTGTACCAGTTGGTTTTCTCACTTAGCATGTTGGTATCGTAGCACACATGTTTTACAGCCCAGGGAAACAGCTGAGTTTGCTGCCCCAGAAGCTGGCATAGCACCGTTTGGCACCATGGATTCCAGCCAGCAGGGAGGAAACTTCCAACTCAACTCTATCTTGATTTCTCTATAACCTGTAAGATTACAACCAGGGTGGTTTAGCTTAGCATCTTACCATCTACGTCTAGGTGGGCAACTGAGAGCAATGCTAAAAAGGCTCTGCTTTCAACGGGCTGCTCCTGTACTGGGCATGCTCAGGTATCTGCGGCAGTCAGGGAAACTGAACATCTAAGAGTTTGTAGTCAGACAATCCTGTTTTGTTTTTTTTTTTTTGTACCAGTGACTTGCTAACAAGGTGAGCCTTTGACATTAAGGTGAAAAAAAGGCAAATAATTATACAATTGTGATTACATCTACATTGGTGTGTGGATGAGGTGAAGCTGGGTTGGTGAACTCTTCAAGGTGTGTGTGTGTGTGTGTGTGTGTGTGTGTGTGTGTGTGTGTGTGTGGTTTCCTATGAGTCAGGATCTGCCCATGACCTCTGAACAAATGAATGGTTAAAAGCATATTTTGCTGAATGAACACTGGAAGAGAGGATAGGTTGATCCCATTCAATTTAGGTCAAACTGGCACTGGGTACATGAGGTAAGAGAAGTTAAGTGGCCATGAGAACTGAGGTGATCATGACATCCTGACATGAAGAGTCACATCATGGTGATTTTTTTTCTAGGCCCGCACAGGTCCATTTTACTTGTCACCTGGGTTGTGCTATGCAGAAACAGCTGTCTGCTAATGTCCTCCCAACCCCAGACCCAGCCTCCCACTTAGCACTGACTATGTAGAGACAAAGAAATGAAAACCATTGGTCTTACACAACTCCTAAACTACTGTACTGTATTGCAACGTCTTGGCTAATTGAACCTAAATGAATCAATTCACAGATTTCCTAGAACAGGAATTGAATGCATTGGCCCATGGTTCTGTCATGCTTTTATTTCTTTTTTCTTTCTGAGATGTGTCAATTGGTTACATTCATTCTGGAAGAAAAATAGCTATGGGGCAGTTTTCACACCTCACCTGCATGGTTGGCCCTTGGGTGGTCTTTCCTTTCAGTGGACTCGATTAATCTGTTCCTTGTGGAAAAGCAACCACAAGCTGAAACATTCCCTCAAACTTCTAGTCTACACAGCACACCACGGCATATTAACCTGATTAGTCCCATTCTTGAAGACATTGTGCAGTCATGAATAGCTTGGTGTGTAGCCAACGTATGGGAGATTTCAATGCACACATTTCCAAATGACCTCTTGGTTTCCTAACTAAGTACAAATGACTCGCTAACAATAAACTGAGCTGAAGTGTCATTCCCTCAGAACAACATGGCCATTACTCACCATGCAGAGAGCACACACGGGATGACACTAGCGTAGGCAATGTATTATGGGCCATTGTGCGATTCTGTAGGTGCTCTGAGGCCTGTGTTTGGAAATTACAGAAACAGGGGTCTCAGCAAATCTAGATTTCAACTAAGCTCGGCTGTGATCTCAGTGTAACTCTTGGTAAATAGAAGAAGGATAATAATTATTTGGTGAACAAGGGGAAAATGAAAAGTTTAATAAAGTTTACAAATTAGCTCTCAGATACTCCCTTATTGTCATTTGCTATCTCTCCTTTAGGACGTTGCGAAGGGAAATTATGCACATTCTTTTGGTGTGTGCATGCTGCCTGCGTGGAGGTAGGTGTGTGTGTGTGTGTGTGTGTGTGTGTGTGTGTGTGTGTGTGTGTATGACAGAAGCCCATATCAAACACCATTTCTTAGTTGCTTTCTGTGCTGTTTTGAAACAGGGTCTCTCACTGAAGCTGGAATGTGCCAATTTGGGAAGGCTGAGTGACAGCAAACACAGGTGATCCACCTGTCTCTGCCTCCCTAGTCCTGGGAAGGTTTACAATGACTACCTTTCTAGAACTTCCACACATCTCCTGATGAAGACCGCTCTTATTTTTCTTCCACATTCTGCTAGATCCAGAAACTGGGAGTAAAAGGTAACTTAGTTAAAGAGCTGGTTCTCCTTAAAAACTGTTTTTAAAATAAGACTGTTGCCACTCAACCAGTAAGTTAAGTCCCAGAGAGGACAGTGACTTGTCTAAATTGGTAGAGCAAGTTTGGGATGCGACAGGAGCTCCCAGCCTGGGATGTTCCAGGCTACCTTGTGTCTCTGGGGACAGCCTGTCCTTCTCTGAGTTGGGTTGTGTCCTTTCCTGCCCTAGCTGGGAGTTATGGGAAAGAGAGAGTTTAGCCAGCAACAGCACTTTCTCATAGCTTAGCACAAGATTGCTGCTGGCCTGGGTGAGGGCTGAATGGAGGCTGGGGAGGAGAGAAATCATGGACCCATGTGGAACAAACTGCAGGTGTATACATCTTCAGTGCTCTCCCTTGCTTCAGAAAACACATTCACCCACGTTTCTTATCCAGGGTGCAATGACGTTATCACTTTGCCCATTAAAGTGAATATTTTTGAGACTCCCTGCTGAACAGAAGGTTTTGGGAGACCGCCTTGCATTAAGAAGGCTCTCATGGAAGATTCGGTTGTTTGCCAGTGACTTCCTTGGATCAGTGCATTGAGAACTGATAGGAGGAAGTCTTCAAAGAATTAATTTGTGAAACTGTACATTTAACACCGCAGCCTCAGCTGAAAGAGCTGGAGAGCTGAAGAAGTGCTGAGTGTGGGGAATGTTCCCAACGGCCTTCGCTCCTGGTGAGGAAGGACAGCCACATCAGCATCCCTTGGGTGGAGATGGCGGGGAATGTTCCTGATGGCCACATCAGCATCCCTAGGGTGGGGGTGGCGTCTGCTGGGGCTGAAACATCCAATGAGCCACACTTCACAAGGTGCATCTCACCTTCCTCAAAATCCATGGGAGGATGGTGAGGGACTTTCAGATAACAGGACCTGGGTCTGGGTATCAACTGCCAGGGCCAGAGTCATCTGGGGAGCCAGGGAAGCACCGCACATCACCAGGGTAGGCGTACGGCATGTGCTCCCACAAGTCAGGTTAGGCTACCTGTCTTCAAATAGTGAAAATTGGAAACAGATTTATTTAATGTGGCTGCGTTGGAAAGAGGGGAAACCCCGCCCCAAACACCTGCCTACCTTTGGTTCTAATGCGAGAGCAGAGTTTAAAACCAAGAGATACATAACCAAGCCATCCAGCAATGTGTGGTCCCCAGCCCAGCATTGCCTCTGACAAGTTGTGAGTCCTTCTCTAGGAGACAAGCCCCCAGTCATTGGGTTCCTTCAAGGCTTTAAACTTTTTTTCTTCTAGGAGAGTTCTGATTTCTTGGGGTCTCTTGTTTTAATAATCTGATATCCAAAGAGGGGGCCAAAGAATCCTTCTAGAGCAGTGGTTCTCAACCTTCCTAATGCTGTTTTCCTTTAATACAGTTTCTCATGTCGTGCTGACCCCCAACCATCAAATTATTTTTGTTGCTACTTCATCTCTATAATTTTGCTACTGTTACCAATTGCAATGTAAGTATCTGTGTTTTCTGATGGGCTTAGGCATCCCCTGTGAAAGGGTTATTTGATCCCCGAAGGGGTCATGACCCATAGGTTGAGAAACACTGTTTTAGAGTCTAGTCATTCCTGCCATGCAGGGCATTTATACTTACACCAGCTAGTTCTTATGTGTCTCAGCAGGACAGTGACCACTGGAATAAAGCTTGTGGTAGCTTTTATAAGAGAGTCTTAATTGTTATTTTAACCATGGGACCAGCCACCTCTCATGTCGTTAGTGCCCTGGTATCCAGTCCTTGGTTCCTCTGGCCATACATCATCGTTATGTGGCTTCTGGTTCCTTTGACCCCTGATGTTCTCTTAGCATGTGCTAGCTTCCGCCTTAAACTGTGGTGCCTAGGGAGCCTGGAGTGGAAAGAGATCGACAGTATCCTATCTGATTCTTTAGATTTGTACCCGGAGAAGCTGCGTCCCATTGCGAGGACGACTAGCCCAGCAATTCTGCCCTGATAAGGAGGTGAATGCAGCCAGAAGTGAGTTTTGCTTTATGCATGGTGCTTTTGCAGGAGAAACCTTCCTTGTGCGGTTTGCCTATTCTGCCCAGGAAAAGGTCTTTTGAGATAGTAAGAGCGTGTGGACTCTGTAAGAGAGTGCTTGCCTGCTAACGTTTTATACCAAACATTAGTTGTGACTGCGCACAAGCCCTTGACTCCTGGATGGGGATCTGCTCTGAGCCTGGATCAGCTGTGAGGAGGAGACCCAGAGCTGGTTACTCTGATCTCACAAGGCAACGAGGCTGCTAAAGAAGGAGGTGAGTTCCCCGCCCCTCACCAAGGTGGGGCTCAAGCTCCTCCCCCAGGGGTGCATGGCGGGACGCTACAGACTGGCATAGCCCTCCCCTCAGTTTCTCCTTTTTATATTGCTGAACAATCGTGTAAGAATAGCTCACAGCTCTATTCCTTTTGAACAAGAGAGGCATATTTTCTGTATCTTGGGCTGAATCAGTTTTCCACTGCCCAGTTTCTCCTGGGAATTTCTAGCTGTCTTGTTTACGAAGGGCAGGTGACCAAGATTGGAGTGTATCTAAGGCACTTACATTGAATTTTCTTTCGTGTGTGTGTGTGTGTGTGTGTGTTTTATGTCAATGTGGCACATGCTAGGATCATTTTAGAAAAGAGATTCTCAATTGAGAAAATGCCTCCAAAAGATTGGCCTATACTATATTTTCTTGATTGATGGTTGATGGCACTCACTGTGGGTGGTGTCATCCCTGGACTGGTGGTCCTGGGTTCTATAGGAAAGCAGGTTGAGCAAGCCATAGGGATCAAGCCAATAAGCAGTACCCCTCCATGGCCTCTGCATCAGCTCCTGCCTCCAGGATCCTGTTCTGACTTCTCTGGATGATGGGCTATATGATGACATAGCCCTTTCCTCCCCAAGTTCCTTTGGTCACGGAGTTTTACCATAGCAACTAGAAACACTGACTAAGGCAGTCTTTGATGACATCACCACTGAGCTTAGAGCCACACATTGTATTTTTACTGCTGAGCACAATGATTCTGTCTCAGTTTGTGTTCTGTCTCCTTCCCAAGCAGTCTCCAGAAGGTTCTGTGAAGGTTAACCTTCTAAGTCTCACACACATTTATTGCTACAGCTCACAAATACATAGAGAGTATAATATGCGAGTAAACTCACATTCAGAAAACTGTGTGCAGCCTCCTTTAACTCAGAGTCTCTGACACGGTGCAGCTGAATGCCGTAGTAAGTCAATTGGATATCTGCATCTACTTTTCTTGTAGTTCTGGTCAGTTTTTGTTTTCATCCCTCATTGCCTGCGGTGCTTATTTTCCATCTGATTCACAGACAGTTGAATTATCAGTTTTATATTTAGGTTTTCATTTGAAGAGATATTTTTAAAGTCCTCTTGAGTTTGAGTATTATGCCAATAGTCTTCATTTTACTTAAATATTTGTATATTTTTAAAAATATTTAAGCCAAAACATAGTATCAAGTAAGCCAGGGTTTTAAGTCTGTAAACTTGATTTATATCTTTATACCATCCGGCCTGGTGTTGGGATCGTTTGTCCTCTGGATGAGAAGTCCTTCTCTTTGCCTGTATTACAATAGGATTATACACACTCTGTTTATTATCTTGGCTTTCAAATTCATTTTAATATCTTTTTGTTTGCTTGGTTCCTTTTATTTGTTCACGTCCTTGTTCTCTTTCCATAACTCCATTTACTCATGCCAATTTATTGACTTAGGGATTATTAGTAGGAATAAAAAATGGGTGCTTGGAGTTGTGAAGGAGATGGGGTGGAACACTAGGGAGAGTTGGAGGAGGTAGTGGTGGATGGTGATGATCTAAGTATACTTTATACATGTATGAAACTTTCAAAGAATGAAAATATTATTTTAAAAATGATTTACTCCTATACATAAACTTTAGGATTTTACTTGTTGTTTCCCAAGAAACTCCATTGGAGTTTACATTGTTAATTTTTTTTGGAGGGGGTGTGATGGAACAGAATCCAGAAAGTTGTATAAGGAAACATAGTAACAGCATAGAAATGCAGAGTTATGCTCAACTATATGGCAGAGAACCAAATCCGATGGGAGGAGAAAAAATGACAAAGCATAAGAGTAAAAGACGATACCAATACAAAGAAGAGGATGTGTAAATGCTGGGCCTGAATAGTCAGTCATCAGCAATCGCCTGATATGGCATAGGGGACACTTAGTGAGCTGTGAACCTATCAAGAAAGCCCTATTAGAAGAAACTAGACCAGACAAATGTCTTAATACACCCTGATATTCTGATGAACAGATCAAAGTCCAAGGACAACAAAAATACGCTAAGATATTTAATAGAGAGAATACAAAACAAAGCAAAACCCCAAGATTCAATGGGGGGAGGACATCAGGCGGTTTTCGGCTCTTTCCATTAACACTAATTTAGGACTTAGTGGAACATTTAGACAGCTGGGAGGAGACAGCCACTCGTAAATTCTATACCCAGCCAAACTGTCACTTAAAATTTGAATAATTCTGGTAGCGTATATCTTCCTGTCACAAAAGGAAACAAACTTCATATTCATTGTAGGCAGCAAAACCATGCTACTAGACTTTTTAAATATCTTTGAAACTTTAAGTATACAGGGCCAGCCTTTTACACTTGAATATGTTGTTGTTGGGTGTTGTTTTATACTCTGTTCTCTGGGGGACCTTTTACTCTTTTGCTCTTTTGGTTTTTTGAGAGGCCCACCACCCAGCTCCCAGATAAGCCACTCATGGAGGCTTATTCTTAGTTATGACCTGGCCTTAGCTTGGCTTGTTTCTAGCCAGCTTTTCTTATCTACCTTTTGTTTCCGGGATTTTTCTTTTTCTTCTGTGCATCTTACTTTTACTCTTACTCTATGGCTGACTGCATGACTGGTTCCTAGCATCCTCTTTCCTCCTTTTCTTGCTTCTCCTCTGCCTCCTTGCTTCTCCTTCTGTTTATATTCTGCCTGCCAGCCCCGCCTATCCTTGCTCTTGCTTCACTATTGGTCATTCAGCTCTTTATTAGACCACCAGGTGTTTTGGACAGGCAAAGGATCACAGCTTCATAGAGCTGAACAAATGCAGCATAAACAAAAGCAACACACCTTAAAATGATATTCCCCAAATGAATATTTTTTATAGTGACTTTTCTGCTCCCTTTGCTCCCAGGTCCTCCCTGTAAGGACGAGAATCTGTCTCTATATTCAAACTATTCACTGTGGAGGAAGATTTGATTCTGGTTGTTTTGGGTAAAGGGGAGCTGAGAAACACAAACAATGGGAATGAATGGATTTGTGTGTGTGTAGATTTTAGAGTCAAACATATCTCTATGTTTCAAAATAAAATCATGGAAAGTCTGTTCACAATGGAGCAAGTTCCCAGTCATTGAAATTCTGTTAAGTCAGAAGTACCAGGGATTCATTTTAAAACAAGGATCACTATGATGGGTGGCATCTCAGGGACACACATTTATCTACTTAATTATTCAATGATTCTTGTGCCCTTGGTTCCGTTCATGACTGAGCCTCAGTTCTTGTTAACATATTGAATCTTGATAATGATGTCCATCCATCCTTGGTAGCTATTGTGCTTGTTCAGTGAAATACTCAGCATAGAAAAATACTGAACACTAAGTCATGGATCAGGGATGGCTGCTTGCTAAGGAAACCATTCAGCCAGGGTACAAGAACACTGTCTTATTCTGATGCCGCGTAAAATCGGTGGCTGCTTCAAATCAAGCACTTGAGAAATTAAAACATTCTTTTAACATCTGGGCCCAAGTAATTAATTCTTGTGTTCATAAGCATTGGTGATACATTATCAAGTAATGGGGTCCTCTTGTGAATTATAACTTTTTAATTAATGTACCTCCCGGGTACTGATTACCACTAGATTTATAGCTTAGTTTGTATAGACTTGAGAGAGATGAGATGATGAGCCAGCCTCCATCGAGCATCTACATTGCAGCCCTCAGACCCTGTTCTAAGTCAGGCCTATCCTGATCCCGGTCTGTCTTGTTCATCACATGGAAGAATTTCCACAACTTTTTAGAAATCTTGACCACATCAGTGGGTTGCATAGTCCCTTATCTTAACTGCAGGCTGTAGCAAACCTTCTCCTCTTTCTCTTCTACAGGCTCCATTTTCTGTCTCTGGTTATCTTGGTGGGATGGCAGCCAAGTGCCATCAGTGAGCTTAGTGGAAAGATCCTTTTGCTTGGCAAGTTTAATTCTTTTGTGCGTATGCATATATGTGCACATGAGTGTGTATATGTGTTTGAATGTGGGATTTGTGTGTGAATGGTGTATGTGCGTATGAATGTATGTGTATATTTGTGAGTATAGTATAGGTGTGTGTTTATGTGTATGTATATGTATATGTGTGATGTTTGCATGTGTGGGTGTGCATACATGTGTGAGTGTGATGTTTTCATATGTGGGTATGCTTATCTCTTCTCATGTGTACAGAGGCCACAGGAGGATGCCAGGTCCTGTTCTATCCCTTTCCGTCTTATTCCCCTGAGACAGGGTCACTCACTGGATCTGGAGTTACGCTAGTGGTGAGCAAGCCCACCAACCCTCCTGTCTCCGCCCTTCCCAAGGATGGAATTACAGGCATGCAGGAGGCAATGCCTGGCTTTTTACAGGGGTACTGGGAGTTGAACTCAGGCCCTAATGCTTCATGTAGGTGCTTACACCTACTGAGCCATCTTCCGAGTCCCCGGGTTTAGCTCTTCACTCTGTTATTCATCGATGGACTATGAATCTGCTTTCTGAGCCTCAGTTTCTTCTTTGAGGGGAGAGGGTTGCAGGCTGTTGCAGGTCTTAAGGATTAGAAGGAGCAGATGTGGAAGAGAACAGCTCTGTTGATGGTGGCTTCAAAGGGTCTTTAATGGCAGGAAGAGATCAGCTTTTTTCTCTCCTGACTTTTCTCTCTCAGACAGGGGCACTGAGAGGGCGGTGTGTTAGTTGCTGGTCTCACTGCTCTCACAGAATGACCTGACAACTTAGCGAAGGGGAAGGGTTATTTCGCCTCCCAGTTCCAGTGTAGGATCCATCGTGGTTAGGAAGGCATGGAGGCAGGAGTGTGAGGTCACTTGTGCCCACAGAAAGCAGAGGGCAATGATTGCTGGCACTCAGCGGGCTTCCTTGTTTTCGTTCACGATCAGACTCTAGCCCATGGAACTGTGGGTCTTCACATTTAGAATGGATCTTCTCCCCTCTGTAACTAATTTAGAAGAACACCCTCCGAACAGACATATCCAGTTCTTGTTTGTAGAGCCTGTCAAGTGAGTAGGAAAGGTACCAATGGGGAGGGAGTGTGCCGATGTCACCTCTTTCTGTCTTTGACAGCTAAGAAGCTGGACCAGCTTCAGTTCTGCTGGCCTAGTTGGTCCTGGGATGTAGTGCATCCATTGGGTCACTCTCAGTCCCCAAGACTGAGGGCCAAGGCTGTGCCTATGAGTCCAGCCATCATGACCGGTGTGACCGCATGATGGCGGGTGGTGCGGATCACCTCTCTGAGCCTCCTTTGCCTTAGCCCCAGACTCAGCATGTTGCTCCCAGCACCTCTCCTACTGAAGCTGTGGGATCTGTGGGTGTGAGTAATCACTTACAAAGTGCTGTGCAGATGGTAGATATTAGAGCAGACGATCTCAGTTATCTCTCTCCATCCTAAAGATTTGTGATCCAAGATGTGCCCATGCAGGAGGCCTGGCTCCTGCCCAAGGAGCAGCTGCTGCTGCTGCTTCTGGATGGGGTTTCCTCAGATTCCTCGCATCTCCGTCAGCTCCCCCTCCCGCCCCCTGCTTGCTCTCTTTCTTACTCTTTGTAACTGCTTTTCTGTTGCGCATGTGAGTGTTTATGTGTGTGAATGTGTGGTGTATGTGTGAGGCTTGCGAGTACCTGTGTACATGCATAGATGCTGGAGGAGGGCACCAGGTGCCCTCTGTTACCCTCTGTTTTATTCCTTGGAGGCAGCATCTGTCCCTGAGCATGGAACTGTGTTTTACAGCTGGGCGGGCCATCAGCCAGCCCTAACAATCCTCCCATCTCCACCCTCCACTTCCTCCACAGAGTTGGAGTTATGCATGCAAAGACACCATGCCTGCCTTGTCATGTGGGGGCTGGCACCCACACTCATGTCCTCACGGTCACACAGAAAGCGCTCTTAACCCTGAAGTCATACCTCCAGCTTCAGTTTCCAGCTTGTGATGGACAGCTAAGGCACTGTCCTCTTCCTGGGAGGAAAACTCCCTTCTTTTTCTTTCTTTCTTTTTTTGTTTGTTTGTTTTTCAAGACAGGGTTTCTCTGCAGCTTTGGAGCCAATCCTGGGACTAGCTCTTGTAGACCAGGCTGGTCTCGAACTCACAGAGATCCGCCTGCCTCTGCCTCCCGAGTGCTGGGATTAAAGGCGTGCACCACCACCACCCAGCTGAAAACTCCCTTCTTGAAGGACCACATCCACCATGGAGACATTGGTTTGTTTGACTGAACCAAGTTGAAGCCTCACCTTGGGCAGGGAGATTTAGGGATGCAGGGCATAATCACACCTCTTGAAGCTTAAACCAAGCTTTACTGAGCCAAATTCAAATTTGACTTTTTTTTTTTAAATTCTACAGAGTTCCAACCAAGCTTAAGGGACTTCTTAGACATAGCATGGGCCTACATGGGGAGGCATAGAAGGCCATATTAGTGACCAAAGTATACATGAAGCTGGAGTAGATAGATATGATGTGCTCTGTGAAATATATATTTGAGGACAAAAACATGCTTGAAAATACAGATTTGCTGGTCTCCAAAATGCCAAACATTTATAAATAGACCAATATGCAGAGGGCAAGAGAGGCACCTTGTCTCACTGGGCTGGAGTCTGACTTGCATGGCATGGATAAGCAGCAGCTCCTTTCAGGTCTCTTGACGTACGGTCTCCTTCTGTCCTATGTCTAGACAAGCCAGTCTATCTGCGAGATTGACTTCTAAAGTTGTGTTCCCCAGTGCAAAGTGTAAGCCTGATTGCTCTGGTTTGATGTGTTGCCCAATGGCCATGAGTTGGAGACACACCTCAGAGTTTATACTTTGTTGTTGTCTTGCAGGCAAGGCCTTTGGGAGGTAGTTTGAACTTGAGAAGATTCTGAGGGTGGGTCCACCAAGGAGGTGCTAGTGACTTTATTTAGGAAGTGTGACTAATATAGAAGCTGGGCGCGTCAGGGCACACACCTTTGATTGTAACCCCTGGGGGCAGAGGCAGGCAGAGAGGAAGCTGGCCCCATTTAACTGCCTAACAGTTTCTCTCCATCTTCTAGGCCACCTCCCAAGCTCAGCACTGCTATTTGCTTCTCCCCTGTCTCTCCTAGTGGGCAGGAGGCCCCTGCCCTGTGCTCTTAGGGCCTCCTTCATTCGCCTTCACTATTGTGCCATTAGCTATAATTCATGGCTCGTGCATTCCTTTGTTCTCTCAGCGTATGTGAACAGGATGGTTTCTTCTGCATTGGGAACCTTGCCAAGTACTGATGTTAAGGTTTGGAAATAAAAAGGCCTACGTGAGGCCTAGGGCAATGACTCAGAGGCTACAAGGGCTTGCTGCTCTTGTAGGGGACGTGAGTTCAATCCCCGGCAGTCACATTAGATGACTCACGATGGTTTGTAAGTCTGGGGGATCTGTTACCTTCTTCTGGCCTTTGTGGGTACCCTACCACATTACCTACACATATCCAGACACCCATCCACACAAATCCAAATCCAAATCAATATTTATTTATTTATTTATTTTTACAAAAGATTACATGTGCAGGTCTCTGGTTGAGTGGTGATTGGAGAATAATGACAGTCACTCCTCACTCCGTCAACTGATTAGGTCACTGGTAAGTGATTTACAAAGTGGTCCATCAGGACATAAGGCCTAGTTGGAGGAAGCAGTCACCAGAAATCTCCTTTCTACCCAGAAAACTCTTTTTTGTTGTTGATGATGAAGATGATTCATATTAATTTTAATTAGCTTGCAAGATAGCTGTTTTCTCCCCTGCCTTTCCCCCTCTTTTCCCTGCTAAAAGAAGCAGATGTGCCTTTAAAGGGTGTATGTCGGCTCAGGCTCCCCTTGGTCTGTGTCTCTGTCTCTCTGTCTCAGTCGTGTGCCTAACTGCTTTGTTCCAGTACAGTTTCCACTGCTACGGTGCCTGCTGCTTTGCCACAGGCCTCCAGGGGTGGGACAAAGAGACCATGGATTCAGACCGTAGGAACTGTGAGTCGTAATAAACCCTTTCTTCCTTGGAAGCAGATTTCTCAGGTGTTTTATCACAGTTACAGAAGGGCTGGCTAACACAGCTGGCAAGCACAGTCTGAAAATCCATATAAAACCTGCCATTTTGCAAGCTAATGGAAAATATGACAACAACAACCACAACAAAAAGAGGTTGCATGGGTAGGTGATGCCGTTCCCAGACGCCAATGGTTATTAACACAATTCCTCCAGATCCACCATACAGTCTATTGGCAATGCCCAGGGTTGCCCACCAGCACTGGATAAGAAGACCTTGTTGCTGAAGACAACACACACTTGTTTCAGGACTGAGATGTCAAGCAGGAGCAGAGCTGGAAGCTTCCTCCCTCTGGTTAACTTTCATAGTGTCAGAAGGTGGTGCGTTGGCTGCTGAGTGAGAGAAGACATCAGAGGCCCCATTCAACTGTGAACCCCGTGAGCTACGATACCACCCTGCTAGGTAGGCCTGCCAGGCAAGATGTGCCCAGCGGTGCAATGGTGCCATGGATATGGTCTTCCCTCCCCTCAAAGGTGATATTCACAACTGATGCCTTTAATTCTGGAACCTAAACACTTCATATGAGATCTCCAGGCCAATGGATACGGGTCTATGCCCCCAGCCCCCGCCCACGGTCAGTTTGGATTTAGCTTGTTTGCATTTTAGGCTGGTTTTGTCTTTGAACTTCATGATGTGATTGGTATCCTGTCTTCTCTCTCTAGTCCATTGTTAACTGCTGTTCATGCTCGGGCTGTGAGATGTTTGAAATTCAAGTAGTATTCCTTGTTATATTTGAAATATGCAATATATTATTTAGGAAGAACAGAGAAGAAAGAGTGGGTATTTTATTTATGCTTTCAATTTAAACTTTTATTTTTCTTTGAGAATTTCATATAAAAGTACAATATTTAAAACATCCCATCCTTACGTCTCTATCATTCCATTCTTCTCCCATGTCAGCAAAAGTCACCCAGAGCATCAATTCCCTGTGACTGTTCCTTGTCCTCTCCATTCCCTCTCCCTCTGCCACTTGTCCTCTATAATACTGTGTAATATAATGAGGGGCATGGACTGTGGGGACTGAAGTAGCCATGATCAGCTACTTCCAGGTCTCATCTGTGTCTCTGCCTTAAGACTTGGCCAGGCGGTGGTGAAACATGCCTTTAATCCCAGCACCCAGGAGGCGGAGGTAGGCGGATCTCTGTGAGTTTGAGGCCAGCCTGGTCTACCGAGTGAGCTCCAGGACAGCCAGAACTGTTTCACAGAGAAGCCCTGCCTTGAAAAGCCAAAACCAAAAACAACAACAGCAAAAGACCCCCCGACTCATTTCCCTGCCTGACTGTTCTGCACTTCGTGAGAAACCCATGCCCCCCTAAAAAGGAGGACTCCCTTGGGTGCACTGTGGAGAAGGGCAGCTGTACTATTAGACTCATCAGGACTCACAGGGGAAAAGCAAAACCAGGTCATCTTGCTCTCTCAAGAATGCTGATCTGGATGTGAAATTCAGATGTCAGAATCATCTCAATGTCTACTCAAGGAGATGTCAATAAAACTTACCTCAGGATTAGTTTCCTCTAGCCAGAATGGCAGCATTCCCCTGCTACCGATCCAGACCACTGGCAGTGGTTGAGGAGGGGAGAAGTCTGCTAGGGAGGGCAGTCAGGAGGGCATTCGCTGCTTGCAGTGTTGTGGTCAGAGGGAGAGCACTGGGGAGCACACAGAAGCAAGGCAGAGGTGGAGGAAACTGAAATGGTAGAGGTGATGGGTGGGGGTTTTGGCCTTGAGAGACACAGAAATATTGGGACCTTCAGGATAGGAGTGCTGTGATGAGGGTCTGAATTGGAAGATGCTGGAGACATTTGGAGATCAGGAATTCAGGTCTAAAGTCACTTTACCTAGGGAGTCTGTTTTCTAATACAGCCACAGCCTGTGAAAAGAGTCATCGGGTGATTTCTGTCACAGGGCACACCCACCAATGGAGATGTGATAGCACTGCCTGGCTTGGCTTCTTGGCTTCATAGTTTGTGATGCAAACTGGGACACTGGGTCATGGTGATTCTTGGCTTAACAAGGTTTGTTTATTTTTTTTTGAAAATGAGATTTGTTGCAGACAGAAATTCACTTTTTTTTTTAAAAATCATAGTTCACTGCAGTCATGTGGAGCAGAACTCTGTGTAACGTATGGTGAGCTGTGTTGAGTGTTGGGAGAGCTGGGTTCTAGGACTTTGGGCTGCTGACCCCTGAGCAACCCTGGAGTCTTTTTCCTCTCAGCAGCTTCACTTCCTGTCTGGATGTGTGTAGAGGTTTGGGTTGCGCCCGGGGTGCGCCCTGCAGCCCTTCTTTTTGCCTGTGATGGAACCCTAGCAGGTCACACCTTCCCAGTTCTTAGATACTCTGGAAAGCCAGTGGTGGCTGAGAAAATCTTCATGCCTCTGCTTCTCCTCTATGCCTAGAACACTCTACTCTCTCATCTCCTTGGAGTCTGCTTCTTCACTCCGGAAGACTCAGCTTTGGAGCTCCGGGAAGCTCATACCTTCTGAGATCCTCTTTGACCTGGAGTAACACATGACAAAGCACTAAGACTGGAGCTACATACTTTGGAGCAGACCCCAACCCAATATGGCTTGTGTCACAGAAAGTAGATGTGAAGAGACCGAGACAAGCACACAGTGGGAAGACTCCTGAACATGAAAATGGGTGGAGCCAACTCTACAGGACAAGGAGCCTGAGGATTACTAGTGGCACCAGAAGAGGAGAAACCTGGGACACCAGCACCAGGATGCGCAGCCCCACTCTCCCTTGAACCTTTGACTTGTAGCCTACAGCGCCAGAACCATAAGATGATAAGTCTTTATGGCTGGGGATGTTGCTCAGTTGGTGTGCATAAAACTGGATGTGGTGGATTACATCTGTGATCCCAGTGCTTGGGAGGTGAAAGAAGGAGGAACAGGTCAAGATCATCCTTGGCTAGGTAGTGAGTTCAAGGCTAGTCTGGCTAACAGGAGGCTGCCTTTAAAAAGAAAAAAACTCTGTAGCTCTATCACAGGCAAGAACAAGGGCTGCAGGTCCCACCCCTCCAGAGTGTGACCAAACTGTGCACATCCTGACAGGAAATGAGGCTGCTGAGTGGAAAAAAACCTCCGGAGTTGCTCAGGGGCCAACATCCTACAGACCTAGAACCCAATTCTTTTAACACAGCACACAGTGGACCCTATCCTGATTGTGATGATTCAGCCACGCAACATGGCTGACGCTTCTGGGTTCCAGGGCCATGCATGTGCCTACAAGCCCTCAGGTAGAAGTGCCTAATAGCCCCGGGAATCTTAAAGGACCCTGTGTGACCCACGTGCAGCATGGTTGCATCATTTAGGTATGACATAGCTGTGTGAGCTCTTGCATGCATGCATGAGCTCCATCATCTGCGTATGACGTAACCACGCCATCCCCCGTGTGCGTGCAATAGGTAGCCCTTAAAATTTCAGCTCTCCTCTCTTTCTCTGCACACTGACCTCACCAGGCTTTTACCTCCCCACCCTTAATAAACTCCTAAGCAGGTTTTTTGCGTGTTCCACATTTCCTTCTCACTTGTACAATGTAATTTCATTGGTGCCTTGGCTCGGGTAATTTCACTGATGATTTACCAAATTATTTCTGAGTAAGGTTAAACACTAAGGAGGTTAGGACATTGATATCTGGACAAGTCCTCTTGTCTGTGCTCTAGGGCTTCTGTGGGTTCCAACCTATGACCCTGAGGACTCACAGCTCCCCAGAAATGTGAGCTGCAACTGGGATTCCAGTAAAGTTGGAGTTCAAAACACGGAAGAGTCTTCCCCTGTGGATTTGATAAACAGCATCAAAAGAGCAGGTATTGGCAATGCTCACTCCTGCAGCTCTACACAAGGGCAGGGGAGAGAGGGAGACACAGAGGGATGGAAGGAGAGAACTGGGTGGCATCCAGAGGACGTGGGTGTGGTCAGAGAAGAGAGCACCAACTTTGACTCAGGTGGAGCGATATTTAGAATATGAAGGTGTTCCTCGGCTGCGAGACAACTTTCCAAATCTGGGAAACAGTGTCCCTGTTGCTAGCCAGGGGCCAGGTGTTTCTTATGTCATTTCTTGTGGGGATCCGACTTCAGTTCCAGACTGGCCCTCCCTTGAGCTCTGGCCTGGCTGCTCACCCCACGCATCCACATCTTAGATTTCATTTTGGAAATCCCTCCTTATAAACCTGCTGGCTGGATCTTGCCTACAGTGAAGACTTTCTTTGAAGTCTCATGCTTTACTTGAAAATTTATGCAAATTTTAGAGTTTGATACCATTTTTCCAAGTATGTGCTAATGTAAAAATATTATTTGAAATGACTTAGCTTTGATGTGGGGGTGGGAGGGAGGGCATATTTATCCCTGGCATGTTGAACTCAGGTTTCCCTTATGCCAAAGTTTGCAAGGTAGAATGTCTTGGCTGGCTGCGACCTGGAGTTTTGGATTCTTGCCGCTTTTACCCTGGGTGGACACCCTCCTAGGGAAAGCCTCTCCTTGCTGCTGGACCTAGGCTTCTAGCCTTCCTTTTCTTGGTGACCCCTAAGACTTGTTTTACAAGTCCCACTTGCCTGACACCCTCCATGAAGCCTCTCTGACAGGTATCTCATTTTCATTTGGGGATGGGGTGTGCATCTTTGTGTTCAGGGAGCCATGAACCTTCTTTCACCTTTGAACTTCTGTCCTCTGGCTTAGATATTTCCAAGGGTCAGAAGGATCCTCTATGTAAGACCTTCCCATCTCTGAGCCAAGGAAAAAGTAAGGCAAGGAAACAGATAGCACTTTGTCTGGCCCTGGTGGCTGTTTCTGCTTGCTTAGGGTCCTTAAAATTGTTTTGATTAATTCTTATGAAATTTCTAAATACTTGAGAAAATATTAAAATGCTGAGTTTTAAAGTTTTGTTTTTAATTTACAAAGTTCAGAACTTGCAATGTATGTATTCATTGTATGTGACTCTGTGTTACACAAGGACACTCCCCCTCCAGCGCATGTGCAAACACACCCCTCCTTCCCCACTCCCTGTCCCATTTTATCCCTTTGTCCCTCTTTATCAACACTTCAGCTCTCACATCACAAAAACATCATTTAATGTATCATATAAATTCTAGGAGCTTCAAATGAGAGAAAGCATATTTGTCTTCCTGAGAATGGCTTAATTTGTTTAATAATGGTCATTTCCAGTTGCATCCATTTTCTTTGAAATGGGATAGCTTCATTCTTTAGGGCAGAAAAAAATTCCATTATGCCACCCCCCTGTTGTTGGACACCAAGGGAATTGTGTCCTAAGGTTGGTTCCTATCTGCTATTGTAAATACTACTGCATTAACATTGATATGCAAATATGTCTATGCCATATTGACTCAGCTCCCTTGGGTGAGTAAGTAGGAGTGGAGTCTGGCTTAATGTCATGTCCACTTTCTCCATGGGCTGCAAAGACCCTGGGCAGAGACAGTTGTATGGCATAGATTCAAATTCAGCCTTCATGTATTGGGCTTGAGATATCACACCATCCTTTCCACTGCTACAATCCTGTTTCCTCATTTATGAAGTGGGAATATTCACTCAACTGGAGTCCGGGGTGACAGAGCACTTAACACAGTGATGACACAGAACAGGCACTCTGTGCATGTGCATATTCCTCCTTGTTGCCTGGCAACCTCAGCCTTTTCCTCTGCAACTGAACAAGTTTTTGGAGGTGCTCATCTGTTTTCTTCCTGCAACATCTGTATGACATGTCTGGGGCCTATGATGACTGTGCAGATTCATACCCCGGGCCTACAGTGACCACAATGATGATGGTTCAGATCACACCCCGGACCTACAGTGGTGACCACTATGATGATGGTTCAGATCACA
>JAQHUG010000018.1:3939606-3960886 GCA_028555095.1 Dicrostonyx torquatus | reverse complement strand
CACCAAGGCCAGTTTGAGACCACCCTTTCACAGACTCTTCCTCTGAGTCCTCAGCCAGGCTGGACCAGGACCATATGTGTGGGAAGGGGATAAGTGGGCGCCTAGACTTACTGGTGCCCGAGATGTGGGTATCTCATGTTTGCTCAGACACCACAGGGGACTAGTTTTGTCTCATACTGAATTTTTCCCCTTTCCACTTGCATGTGACTGACTATTGTTCCATAAAATGATAAACTTACTCATTGTAATCTTTTATGATTCCCTATTTAATTTTTTATGTCTAAAACCCTCTTACAAGCTCCTTGGGGGCAGGAACCTCAACTTGTTCTTCCTTTGCATGTCTTTTCTTAGTGTCTTGTACATTTTTGAGATTGTTGTGTTGATTTTGATAATTATTTTTTTTGTCAGTGTTTCAGCCTGTGAAAGCCACGGTAACAGTAAGGATGTTGAGACACATACAATTTAGGAAGTTGATAACTTACATCTGCAGATAGGTCAGAGTGGACCAGACTCGTATTCTACTTCTTATCGTCTTCTCACGGTGGGATTTAGTTATTACGGCAATGGGAAAAGTCAAGTTCAGAGAGGTCTAGCAACTTACTGAAGGTTGCACAGCTCAGAAGTGGAAGCAGAATAGATGGGGCCATGGGCCTGGACTGTGGAAGGTTTATAATGGACAGTACAGTCAAGGGCATCATTGGGTTCCACAGAATTGAATCTTGCTGCCTTCAACCTTGTCCTGGTCAAGGGGAGATATATATCACAGATATTACACACACAGAAACACACTCAGATACATACAGAGATATACATCACAGCTATTATACACACAGAAACACACTCAGATACATACAGATATATATATATATACACACAGAAGCACATACACAAACACAGACATACACAGACACAAACACATACACAGACACACACACAGATACACAGACATATGCATAGATATGCACAGACATACACAGATGTACATATAGACATACACAGATACACACACACACATACATACACGCGCGCACGTGCGCAGGTGAAGATTAGAGCCAAATGAATCCATGCATTTGATTTGCAGACATTTTAAAACCTAAGCATGGAGTCAGTGTGAAGACTGGTGTTTATTATGTTTGGACATGAGCATCAACTCAGAGTGGGCCTGAGGGACTATGAGTGGAAGATGAAACAGGCATGGATTTCAGACAGCTTCTTCAGGCAAACCAAGATGGTTAATCTCAACTATCAGACTGAGGAGATCTAGGATTTCCCGGGAAATGGTCTTCTGAATGTGCCTATGGGGGATTATCTGAGATAGGAGGACCTGCCCACTCTGGGCGGCACCATCCCCTCTGCTTGGATCCTGAGCTGTCTATAAAGGAGAACATTGGAGTACCAGCCTTTCTCCCTCTGCTTCCACAGTGCAGATTCCATATGACCAGGCACCTTAAGTTCCATTTCTGTCAATTCCATGCCACAATGGACCATAACTGGAATCATGAGACCAAACAAACCTATTCCTTACTAACTTGCTTTTGTCAGGGTATTTTATCATGGCAGTGGGAAGCAGAACGAAGACACAAGCTGAGCTTAAGAAAAATAGTATGCCTGGAACCTAACTTGCTTTACCGAAGGGGAAACCATATAGGGTTGTGTTAAAAGCACAAGTTACACAGTAAGCACGTGTTCAGATCCAAGTGTGAGCTGGGTGAGCGTTTTCTCATCTGAAAAGGTCGTAGGTAGTTTTGAACCGATTCACATTCTCGCTACCATAGCGAGATCCCACTGCTGAGGTGGCTTAAACCACAGTCATTTACTTTCTCACAGTTCTGAAGGACAGAGGTCCATGGCCAGAGAGCAAGCAGGGTGGTTTTCACAGAAGGCTTACTCCTTGGTTTGCAGCTGGCTTGCCCATGGCTGCCTTTTCACAAGGTTGCTGCCCCTGGCATCTTTCTCCTTTGTCCTCATCCTTTCTTTTTCCAAGGACGCAAGTCAAATGACTTAAGAATTGCTCCAGAGGTCTCGCTTGGGCTTGGTCATTTTAAAATGTAACCACATTCTCACATCTGTAGGGGGAGGGTTTCAATGTGTGGATTTGTGGGGACACAATTTGGTTCCTAAAAAGCGACCACATAGGGTTATTGTAAGAACTAGCTACATGAAAGCAACCACACAGAAGCTGCCAAAAGAGCCTTTCTGTTCTTCTAAACAACAACAAAAATTCCAGAGGAGATTATTAAATTTATATAAGACGTGAATACATTGCAAAATTTCTAAGTAATGGTATAGATGACAAGCATGGGACATTTTCAACTCTCTTTTTCCAATAAAGGATATATTCTTGTTAATTACTCGAGGGGTCCATCTTTGCATGAAGTTCGGGTTGTGTCAGTATATCCTGGTGAGGCCATATAATAGGCCTGTTACAAAGGGCTATAGCAATGGATGCTCCCTAAAGAGGATCATTTGCTTGGGGGCGAGGTGGGTCCTCTTATGAAAGATGGGAACAATGCGAATGCTGATATAAGGATATTATGGATTTAAGAAACCATATTCAGTAAATTAAATTTGAAGATGGACGCTTAAAAGAAATCCCACACTAGCTCAGAACTGAGAATAATGGAGAGTTATTTATTTAGGGGTAGACTCACAGATCATAATCCTCTGCTGGAACCAAGAACTGCAACCGAATCCCACAGCCAGAAAAGAGGCTGGTCGCGCACGCACTTTACACCAGCATAAATAGTGTAAGAGGCCATGCCCAAGTGGGCTGGTAACTTAAAGGCTACTGGCTGTAGGAATTCCTACAGCATAAATTGGTCTCAGAAAGACACCTATTGCATTTTTTCTCACCTGTGGTTCCTAGATTTAATATAGACACAAAATCATGTATGTATACATCATCTGAAAGTAGAAACAAAGCCATCTTGGAGAACAATGGGGACCAACACAAGGAGAAAGGCTGAGAAAAGCAGGTGTGGAGGTCATGTGGGGAAGATCTTTTTGAGTGTGTTATATTCTAGGATACAAATGACTTTACGTATCACAATGCCATAACAATGAATATACACCAATAAAAGACAAAAGAAGCCTGGAAATTCACTCTTGGTAGTGATCTACTGAAGGCAGTTTTCACCATATGGAGGTGACCTGGGCAGTACCAAGAGATCAGCATTGTTAGGGTCTACATCCTGCAGACAAGAACTCTAGTTGTATCTATCAGTGGATCCAAACACTTCATGCAACTTTGTTCCTAGTTCTCCGTGTGGCTACCAAACTCTGGTAAAATGAGGGCCTGACTGCTCTGTGAATTATGGGATGGATCAGCGTCATCAGAGGCTTTCCCTCCGAGCTGCACTGCCCTGACTCAAGAAAGGCTGGGTGGGGACCCTGGAGCAGGCCACGTTCCTACTAAAGGACTTGCCAGAACCCATAGGTTCTCAGCTCTCATGGGGCTGCACCTCTCAGGGGAGTCTCCAGGAGAAGCGATACAGCTCAGGTTGTCTCATCTTTCTCTAATACTTGACTCTCCTGAGCCTCTAGGATCTTTATGTTTTATTCGATAAAGGACACTGACTTGAAAGTGGACAAGACTGAAGGCTTTGTGTGAAATGCAAATTCTTCTTCCCAGAGCTGTGGGGACTGGCTGCTCAGATACAGTGTGCTCTAGGGGAAAGCCAAGGTGAGTCACACAATACGATCAATACCTTATTAATTATCTGCATGAAAACCTTAAGAGTCAAATGGTATTGCCTGTGTTTCAGGGAAGAAGACCAGTTCGGATAGGTCAACAATTCACCAAAAGGCCTGGCTCTGGTGAGTTGCTGAGCTGGGCCTCAAACAAATAATGTCTGTGTGACTCTTGAGGTCACTGTGCAGGGTCTCAGGAGGACATGGCTTCTCGGACTTCCTATCCATCAGCCTTTCTGTTCTGTGCTTTGGTCTTCCACCACAACTGGAGTCTTCCTGGATCCCGAGCACCCTTCCCAGGACTGATGTGCTGGGAACTGAGATCAGCTGGTGGTGATGGCTTTCTCAGATTTCCTGTGTGCTCAGCATTTCAGAACATATTTATGAGAGCTTTAACGAGAGCCCATCATGAAATTACAATAACACCTTCTCTCAAAACATATGCTATTGGGATGTCAGAATAATCACACACCTTATACTTGTTATATTTTCATAAGAAGAATTTTTTAAAAAATAAATATTAATCTATTTTCTATAAACAACCCTCACATCTCTGGTTTCCTGTTGTTGTACCTCCACTGTCTTGGCTCAACTGTTACTTCTCTTCTGTTTATGATCAGACTCTGCTCTCCCTATCTCTAATCTATTTCTGTCCTGTCCATTTCCCTCTTGGCAGCTAGAATAACCTTTCTAGAACACAGGTCTTGCCACACTACCTTTCTATTTAAAACCCAGTTCAGCCCTTCATTGTCCTAAAGGACAATGCTAACCCTGTGGCATGTTCTGCATGACCTGTGTGCTGTCCTTTTGGGCCACCATCCAGCCCTCATCTCATATCATTTGCAAGCTTAACACCTTCAAGGGATATGCTTTCTCTCAAACTTCATGGTCCCTGGTCCCCTAACTGTCCCCTTGACCTGCCCAATCCAATCCCTTTTTTGAATTTCTTTCCTATATGAATTATCTCAACTGTCATTTCTGTTGAAAAATTAACTAATTAGTTCCTTTGAAGCAGGCTCTCCCCATGTAGCTCAGGTTGGCTTGGTACATAATATATAACCACGTTGGCCTTGAGTTCTTGATCCTTCTACCTCTGCCTTCTGATGCTTGGATAAAAGGCATGTACCACCATTCTTGGCCTCTCTGGAAGTTTTTCTTATGTAATAGATATGGTTAATTTCCCCTTCATATGATTTTTTAAAAAATACTGACAGTAACTAGTTTTCTTGTGCTTTTGACAGCATGCTTAATGAAAGGTAGCATATGGGAGAAAGGATTTATTTGACTCACAGTTTGCTTTCAAACTGTGGTAGGTAGGTCCATAATGTCAGGGAAGGTGGACAGTGCCGCTGGGATGCCTTGTATCTGAGAGAACCAGAAAGCAAAGAACTAAGAAGGCAATACTAACCTCAATTTTTCCATTTTTATTCAGTCCAGCACCCAAGCCTGAGGGATGGTGTTGTCACACTTGGGGTCTTCCCTCAGTTAATCTCTGTGAACTCTCTCAGAATTCTTTAAGAGTGTGTCTCCTAGGTGACTCAAATCCAGTCACATTGATGAAGCTTGACCATCATGCACCTGTAGTAGATATCTCTTATCTGCTCATAACTTTGCCTGCTTGAAGAAAGAGATGACCTTCATCTTTATATGTGTGGTGCCAGAGCTTATGTTCTGATAAACTGCACAGTGACCATTGTCAATGTCACCGGTTGTCTTTTTGTTATCTAAAGTATAAGCTAACCTCATCCTGTGGCTGTTTTATGGGTTGATGGAAATGCTCTGTTTCAACCTTGTGTAGTATGGTAGCTACTGCCTACATGTGGGTGTTGAATTTTAATTTAGTTTTTGATCCATCAGGAACACATGTCATGATGGCTGCCTTGTGTATAGTTGGACATGGAACAAGCAGACCAAGACAAAGAAGGGAAGGCAGCAGGAAGTTATTGCTCTATAAGTAGCATTGTCCGTATTTATCTGATTAGCAAATATTTTATCTATAAATGCTTTAAAGGAAGAAGTCTTTTATCTTTCTTCCTAAAAAGAATTTTTTTTTTGAGACAAGGTTTCTCTGTAGCTTTGGTGCCTGTCCCGGAACTAACTCTTGTAGACCAGGCTGGCTTCAAACTCCCAGAGGTCCATCTGCCTCTGCCTCCCGAGTGCTGGGATTAAAGGTGTGTGCTACTACCACCCAGCCTAAAAAAGAAATTTCTTATAATTAGTGTGCGAGAATTAACAGGATTTTAAGGGTTTGTACCTCTCCAGTGGGTCAAGTGGAGAAGTGTTTCTGGAAGCAGAAGGACTTATTCTGTCCTGGATGCAAGTCTCACATAATTCTGGAGTCAGTGAGGCCACAGAGCCTTTGTGAAGTTAGCGTTCATGGCATATTTGCTTCAGCCCACCAATTCCACCTAGCATCTCCCTGAAAATCCACACTTCCTTCCAGTCACTTTCCCAACAGACCCAACAATTTGGCAAGTTCTGCTTTTACCTTCTATTACATTTATGAGTCTGCTCTTCGTGGCATTTTCAGTGTGTGTGTGTGTGTGTGTGTGTGTGTGTGTGTGTGTGTGTGTGTGTGAGAGAGAGAGAGAGAGAAAGAGAGAGAGAGAGAGAGAGAGAGACAAAGACAGCGAGACAGAGACAGGGAATGAGAGGAGAGACAGACAGAGATATAGAGACCAAGAGAATTATTATTACCTGATTTTAGTCATTAGAGTCTTATATCCTTGTTGATCTTCTCTCAGTGATATTCTCTCTCTGTATGTGTCTGTATATGTGTCAAATGCACACTGAGAGACTATATCCTGCAGATAATTAATTACTGGATATCCTATTTTTTATACCAATGTAACTTGGCTTTTATTTTGTTGCTCCATAATTCCTTTTGAACACTATAATTTGCATCACAACACATTTTTATTTTGTTATTGATACATCGTTCATTGATCAAATGTTTAATTAACATTAACTTCTGCGGATGTCTCCTATCTTATGGTGTGTGTTGGGGAGACAGAGGTGAGTGGTATACTGTCTGGGTCCTTTCACCACATCAGTTCCAGGAGATAGGCACATGCAGGCTGTACCGAGTCACTTCCCTGAGAGCAGTGCTGAGAAAAATCTAAGTTTACCAAGGGCAGTTCTGTAACAGAAACGAGTGGGCTGCGTGTCATCCCAGCTGCCCCACTAGCTTACACTTGAAATAATCACCAAGAAACTATATTCATTTAAACACTGCCTGGCCCATTAGTTCTAGCCTCTTATTGGCTAACTCTCACATCTTGATTCAACCCATTTCTAATGATCTGTATTCACCATGAGGTCATGGCTTATTGGGAAAGATTCAGCATGTCTGACCCGGCGTCTCCATGGCAGCTCTCTCTGCTTTCTTTTTCCTAGAATTCAGTTCTGTCTTCTCCACCTACCTAAGTTCTGCCCTATCAAAAGGCCAAGGCAGTTTCTTTATTCAACCAATGAAAGCAACACATAGACAGAAGAACCTCCTACACCACCATTCTTGTACCTTGTGAAGTCGAAAAAACATCATACGACAAATGGTCATCAGTAGCCAATGGGGAGGGAACTGGAGCTGACTGGCAGGAGGCATGCATTACAAAGTGAAGGGGCAAAGCAAGAGAAACACTGAAGCTTGAGGACAAGCAATGAACAGGAAGAAGGTGGGCATTCCCTGGGGTCTGTCTTCTCTCCATCTGTTGCAGTGGCACCCGACTTACTTATTTCTTCTATGAGGGTGGGACCAGTCCTTACCTTGATGATTTTTTTTTAAACAAAAGACACAAATGGTGTTTTGTACTTTGGCCTTTGGGTCAGGAGTCTATAGGACCACCCTTTAGTTAGGCCTGATGAACTTCTAGAAGGATGTATTAGGTTCAGAAGCCAATATATTATCATAATTTATTACAAGGAAGGGGTATAGAGCCATATCTGCCAAGGAAGAAAAGGTGCAAGAAACTATTAAAATTAGGAAGCTGTCCCCTCCCAGAGGGGTTGCATAGCTCTTTCCCTAGTGACAGTAATGACAATACATATAAAGCATGGCTGGCCAGGAAGGTTTCTGTGAGTTTCAATGTCCATGCAGTGCCCATGTGACTGGCTTCAACTTCTCACAGCTTGATTTTGCCGAATGAATTGATACAACATAAACCAAGAGCCAAGGGATCACACAAGCAAATGCACTTCTACTAGGCAGAGTTTTCTAAGGACTCTGTTCTCCAAGGAGTTGGTCACTGATCAGTCCTGAATCCAGAGCTTTCCCAGGAACATAGAGGGTTTGGACAACTCAGGCCTGCTGACTGAAGTCTCTGACTACTCTTCCTGGTACATTATGGTCAACTTGCCAAATTCCACAAAATACCCTTGTTGGAATTCAATGCATTGAATATGGAATATTTAGGATGAAGTGTTTTTCTTTAGATATAGTTTTTATAATTAACTCATATTATTCTCCATTTGTAAAGCGCTTTCTATCCTGTAGAATTTTTACAAATATTTTGATAAAGGTCTTATCATTTTTGTTTGATGATTCTTCCACACATTTGTTAGCTTTTGTACATGAGCATTTTGACTGTCATCATTATATTTTCTAGTCCACAGAGGAAGTCATAGGAGACTATTATTTTTTTGTATGTTGGACTTGTAGCCTACAACCCTGTTGCTCTTCCTTCATAGATTTGTGGCCTATAAATTCTTTCTGGAGATATCTTTAGAAAATATATTGGTTTCCTATGGCAACTGTGATAAAATGTTCTTGGTGGCTTAGGATGACACAGATATCCTCTCTTATCATTTTGGAGGTCATATCTAATCATTGTCCCTAGGCTGCACAACAGGGCTCTCATTTTTCTGGGGTCTCTGGAGGAATCTGTGTGCTTGCTTTGTCTAGCTTCTAGAAGCCACTAGAATTCTTTGGCTCTTGATCCCTGCCTCACATCACCCCAGCCTCTTGTTCTTTTGGTTTCTTTATTCCATACTGATAGCCCTTTAATAAGCTCCCATGATTACAGTGGGTGAAGCCCATGATAATCCAGGCTAACGGCTCAAACTGGAAACCCTTGAATCACCCACAACTTGATTAATTGGCAAAGTAATTATCATAGATTTTGGGAATTAGGGTATGAATGTCTTGGGCGACAGTTTTTCAATATACAGATAATCACATTGTTTATAAGCAGGGTTCTTTTCACTTTTAAATTCATATACCTTTTATTTCTTGCCTGGATCTTTAGGATTATTATTATGAGGACCCTAATACATATTTAATGGGTGCCAGCACAGCAAAGCTTCTACTCTGGCTCCTGTGGCGATAGCTGTAATATTTCACCATCACAGTTCTGCTTTCTGTGGTTATTTGGCTGGTATTTAATCAGTTCTGCAAAGATGTGTCATTACTAGCTCCCGATGCTGATTTTGTGCTGTTTATGTTCTCTGGGTTGCCGAAGACTCTTCTAATTGCCCATTGCTGCCTGACAGCTTGTGGCTCAGCTGCTGTGGGCACCACCCCCTTACATGCCCATCTGCTGAAGTTGGCCTGGCTAACTAGCTCATTGGGTCTGGGGCCATGCATACCACTTGGTTCCTCCACTAGCACAGGAATCAATGTGACCTCATCTATGTTTCTGCCTGGGAGCTGCTCTCTCTGGTCCTCTGTGTTGCCTCTTGGGGAAGATGGTTCCCATTTCCAATATTAAGGTAGTTGTGTTACATGTTACACGACCCTAACCAGGCTCTAAGGTTGACGTGTATTATGTCTGCTGATGTCACATGGGCCAAAGCAAGTCACAGGACCATCCTGTGTTAATCTGGAAGGGATTGCATAGGAGTCTGTATACACACAGGGAAGCATTCATATAAAATTTGCTCTATACAGCATTTAGTTTTGGGATACAACAAAAGCTAAGGGTCCACTCCTATGTGTACATGGTATCTGCTCTGTCATGCAATTTACCTTCCAATCTCTGCCTTTTCACTGCGCAGACCCTTGGCTACTGAGGATAGAAGGCATGGGACAAGACACTTAGTTCTCAGTTGGACTTGGCTGTGAAGAAACTGTAAGACCCCAGTATCCTTTCTCAGACACCACTACAAGTCTCCATCCCAAACACAGTGCCATTTATCTTTAGGATTGCTCAGGATAGTCCTTTGCTGGCAAGGGAGAGATCTGTGGACCCTGGCCTGCCCCCCTCCAGCCTTCCACTCACCACTCTCCATTCCACCAAACAGACAGGAGCGTTCCTTCTTATTCTCTTTTCCAAAAAAAAAAAGTGTAGAAAATCTTTCTGCCATTCTCTCTGTGTCTCTGTCCTTCCCTCCCTCCCTCCTGCTTTGCCCTTTGTAAATTTTAGCATTCTCACTTTCGGCTAAGGTTATAAAGTGGGATGCTTATACATCCTTCATTCTCAAGTGTGGTTGAGTTTATGTGCTATTCAGGAAGCCCCGGGTACTTTGGTGATGAACAGAGCAAGGGACACTTATGAGCAACTGCAGAGTAGTTAAAATGATGGATGGAGAAGTATGGGGTAGCATTTGGCCTCTGGTCAGGTCAGGGAGGAGAAAGGCAAGAGTAATTAAGGCATCAGGATAATGCATCTCAGTGAGAAGAGCCTCTCCTCTGCAGGCTCTGAGCAGTCAACAGGGATGGGGGTGAGGAAGGGGAAGAGGTGATGGGAGAAGGCGTATTAGCATGGAAATGAAAGAGGAGGTGAGACACTGGGTATGAGCAGAAGGAAAGATCAGGGCAGGGGCAGCATGAGAAGGTCTCAGCTTTCAGGGAGCAATTTGCACTTCTTAGGCTCCAATTTCAGGGTAGGCTAGGAACCACTCTTCTATTCCAACTCTTCAGTAGCTGATGATAATTTCTTTACTGTAACTCTGCTCACTGACGATAGGAAATGAATACTTGGAATTAGCTTTTGCTTCTCCAAAGTCCCTGGACGAGCAACAAAGACCTTGCCTTGTCTCTGTCCCATAAGACTTTTCCTTCCTGCCACTAGAGTCAGAAAGAGATGGGACTCTCACCAGCAGAGATGGGTGTGACCCCTGCCTGCCCCTGACCAACTCCTGCTACCTCTGGCTTCACCTTGTGACCTATGAGTTGAGGCTAGGCATAGGATAGAGGGGGATGACTCTTTTCTGAAGATTCACGAACTCGCTGTTGACCTTATGTTATTGGCTTTGCCAACACAACGGGCATTGTTGGTAGGTCACGTGACATCTCTGTTAGAATCACCAACTATGGTGTGCTGTTGAAAGCTGACTCATGGACTTTATGCTGCACTTTCTGATTCTATATTTTCTTTTGAACCCTGGAATCTGCATTTTTAGAAAACTCCAGAAACTATGTTTTTGAATACGTTTAAGAGCACTTCTATGGGGCACACTGTCTCTGAAGTTCTTTCTCTGTCCGGTTGTTTCCTTCTATCACAGATTCGGTGGGCAATGTGGCAGTTCCACAGGGAACCACAGAGTGAGCTCTTCTTCTGGACTTTCTGTCCTGTCCCACTGACTCTTCTACCAGGGTGAGTTCCATATCTGTTTGTAGTGGTAATATGTTTTTACTCTTGTGGCTCTTTTGGGAGGTCCACTACCAAGCTCCCAAATAAATCACACAGAGGCTTATTCTTAGTTATGAAATGTCTGGCCATAGCTTGGCTCGTCTCTTGCCAGCTTTTCTTAACTTACATTATTCTCCCTACCTTTTTGCCTCTGGGCTTTTTCCATTCTCTTGCTTCTGTAAATCTTACTCTTACTCCGTGGATTGCTGTGTAGCTAGATGCCTGGACCCTGATCTCCTCCTCCTTTGGCTACTTCTCCTTCTCTCCTAGATTTTTCCTTCTGTATATTCTCTCTGCTGACAGCCCTGACTATCTTTTCTCCTGCCTCACTATTTGTTGTTCAGATCTTTATTAGACCATCAGGTGTTCTAGACAGGCAAAGTAGCACAGCTTCACAGAGTTAAACAAATGCAACATAAATAAAAGTAACACACCTTATTGTAATATGTCCCGACATTTGTTTTCCCCACCTTTTTGTGAGATTCAAGCATCCAGCCTTCAACTCCTCACTGTGTAGGTGCACAGTAGGGAGGAGGCTGGGGATATTTAAGTCTCTGATTCAGAAAGACCTATCTGAGGACTTTCTAAGTGGCTTGAGTAGTGGGAACCACTTCCAGGTCTGTGTCTATGCTTCTTTGTGGTTCAGACCTGTCCTTAGAATCTCCTTTGTTTTGTTAGCAAGTTTTCTGTCTCCCACAGAGCTAACTATTATCTGAGGGGAAAGACAGCATTTATGTTGAAATTATCCAGGCTTCTCTGGAAAGATATCCATCTATCCATCCATTATCCACCCATGTATTCATCTATGTATATATGTATAATGTATCTATTTCTATAATTTATCTGCCATCTATCATTATCTGTAATCTGTACATCAATTATCTATCTATCTATCTATCTATCTATCTGTCGTCGTCGTCATCATCATCATCATCATCATCATCATCAATCTATCATGTAGAATGTGCTAAGCCCTGAGTTCCATCCCATGTACCACATGAATGAGATCTGGTGGTGCACACTGACATTCCTCTGTTCAGGAGGTTGAGGCAAAAGGAATAGACGTTCAAAGTCATTTTTAGCTATGAGACCCTGTCTCAATATCCCCCCACCCACAAAAATAAATAAGCAACACAAGCAAAACAACCAACCAAACCAAAGACTCAGGGTCTCCTGGTGCTCAAACAGAAAAAAATATAGAAATATATAGGAAAGACTTAAAAAGAAAGTGAATAAGAGGATGGTCTGCTGCATTAGCTCTGGGCAGAGAGGGCAGAAGAGCTGCTGAAGGCATGCATCCTGCCCCCGGGATGCTCTCCTTGGCAGTATCTGGCAGCTGTTGATAATAGAGGCTGCGTTTCAGCCAGCTCCGGAGCCATCAGACTTTTCTCTCTGATGCCAGGAGTGTGGCTGAGCCATCCCAGGTGAGAAGCCAGCTGTTTGACAAGCTGTGACTCTCAGCCCCAGTACGTATTTAGATGTCCTCTGTGCCCTAAGAAATGAGTGCCCGTGTCTTCTGAGAGTGGAGTGTAGCTGCTGCAGATCCAATTGAGGCAGATGTTTCGAGTGTGGGCTGCATGAAATTGCACTCAGCAATCTGCCACCTTCTCTGATGAAAGTCTTTAGCCCTCTGTGGGAAGGGTGAGAGCTGCAAGCGGCTTTCAGGATTGCAGGCAGAAACTGGGTTTGTTCACCTCTGAGATCACGGCCCGTTGCCCTAGCTCCAGGTCTAGATGAAGAATAATTGAGTTTCTGAAAGCCTTCCTTCTTTCAGGCTCCTGTGAGAGATTCACATGCAGGGCGAGCCTGTTTGAGGTTTTAACCAAGATGTGAGCATGTGGTTTGACGCCACAGTAGGTAGGAAATGTGATCTGCTGCCCCTCTGAAACTCTGGGGGTGGATGTGGGGAGTGCCATCTTCTCTTGCTTTCTCATTGAGCTTTCATTCACCATTTTGTCTAATCCTCACAACTGTGAAATGGCAGGTGCGTATTTATGTTCCTATTTTATCTATGAGAACACTGGGCTTGTTTTCTTCCTAGATCGGGTCTTTTCCTGTTTGTGTTACTCCAAGGTCGTTGGATGGCTGTATCACGTGGTGATATCGTATGGTGAATGGCTGGGTTCTCTGGCTCTTTCCGGCTCCCCACATTACAGGTGCTGAACAAAAATGTGAAAGCAAGCGTGAAGAATGTATTCCAGTGTGAGGGAGAAGGCCTGTACCATCTTGCTGAGGAAAAGCCTCAGCTAAGGGTCATATAGACAGACCCTGGAGTTAGTACAGGACATACCCAAACACTAAATTCTTAGCACAATGGAGATTTATTACCCTGGAGGGGAAAGGGAGGCAGCGGTGCCAGCAGCACCAGCAAACACAAGCAAGAAAAGTAAGAGAGTGGGTTTCCAAAGGGGTCTGTGTTACGTTGAGCTGGGAAATCCTGATTGAACATATTAGCCAAA
This sequence comes from Dicrostonyx torquatus, assembly GCA_028555095.1. Taxonomy (NCBI): domain Eukaryota; kingdom Metazoa; phylum Chordata; class Mammalia; order Rodentia; family Cricetidae; genus Dicrostonyx; species Dicrostonyx torquatus. Next base: position 3,947,169 of record JAQHUG010000018.1, on the reverse strand, counting down.
TAATGGATTTTGAAGGTTGTACCTTGGTGTTTTGTCTCAGGAAGGAGTCAGTGGTTAAATCAGGGAATAGACCTTGGGGCCTAGCTTTAGGAATGTACTGGTTTTCAGCAAGGGAGAAGAAAAGGAGTAAAAAGGCAAAACCTGACTGCAATGTTTGCCACGCTTGGGTCTGTTGGAGCCCCTTCACCCTAAGATACTTGACAACCAAGATGTAGCTGGCTGTGGGACAATCCTCAGAGTCTGGAGGAGGATCAACTCTGAGCCCAGGGCTCACCCAAAGCTGGGCACTGCTGAGCCAGGGTACCGGCTGTTGAATGACTAGATCATGCTATGTATTTCTACGCCCCAGTATGTTTGGCTCTAATTGGCTACTATCAGCAAAGAGGCTCAGAAATAAAAGAATTTTCTCACATTTCTGGAAGCTGCAAGGTCCAGATCTTCAAGACAGATCCAAGGTGAGGGTCTACCTCTGCAAATTTCAGACCACAGCTGCATTTTTTCCTGTGTCCTTTGAAATGCTTCACGATGCAGATGCTGGATGATGTCTCCAGACCTGCACTTTCTATCGAGTGTGGCTTCCTATGGTTGTGCATTATTGTATCAAGTTTGGACACAATAAAAAGCTGGAACATCTAACAAGGTGTCCTGCAAAAGGACCAGATGGAATTTCAGTGTATTCGAAGGTGAGAGAGAAAGCCAGCCACCACACAAGCATTTGGAAGGTTAGCGGTGCACGTTACTGGAAGGCATGGCCGGGAGATTTTATTTGGTTAGAGAGAAAGTCTCAAATGAACTAGGAGCTGAGGGTAGCAGTTACCACAACTTTCTGGAAATAGTGTGTATAGAAGGGAGGATCACTAAAAAGATCCCCGAGGGAGTGTGGGCATTTAAATTTGGAATCAAAGAGGAATCTGTAATGGAGATGAAGGACCAACGAGAGAGGCAGGAAGATATTTGAAGGTGATGTCTTAGATGTCAGAGGAAAGGGACATTTTCAATAGAAAGCAGAAGGGCAAGGTAAACATTTTCAAGAAGACCAAGAGCAATGTGACGCCACCCCCTGTGCTGGTGTACTGGCTAATCTTATGTCAATTTAGCACAGGCAAGAGTCATTGGAGAGGAGAAAACGTCTTGAAAATGCTTCCATAAGATGGGGCTGTAGGCAAGCCTGCAGGATACTTTCTTAATTAGTGATTGATTGGGGGCGGTCCCAGCCCGTAATGGGTGGGGCCATTCCTGGGCAGGTGGTCCTGGGTTCTGTAAGAAAGCAGGTTGATCAAGCCAGTAAGCAGCACTCCTCTGTGGCTTCTCCATCAGCTCCCACCTTGCTTGAGTTCCTTCCTGTCCTGACTTCCTTCAATGTTGCACCACAATATGGAAGTGTAATTGAAATAAGCCCTCTCCTTTCCCACTTTCTTTGGCCACAGTGTTTCATCACAGCCATAGAAACCCTAAGACAAAGTGGTACCAGGGAGCAGGGTCTTTCTATGACGGACCTGACCATGTTGCTTTGGGGCGAATTGTGAAAGGACACTGGAATTTTGGACTAGACAGCTATTGAGTGTTAAGAGCTCAGTGAGCTGTTCTGTTAGAACTTTGAAGATAGGAATGTTGATAGCCGTGCAGACAATGGACGACTGGCGTGTGAGCTGCAGAGGGAAGCAAAGAAGATACTGGGTCATTTGTGTGAATAATCCGTGGTATCTGGTCATCTGGAGCTGAAGAATTGGATATGATTCATAAAAGATAAGAACCACTAAAGGGAAGTTTTTCCTTTCCTGGGGCGATTGATGCTGGTGAACCCAGAGCTGAGAAATTAGCAATGATTAAGAAGAGACCAGCATCGTGGAGGTGAAGTCTTCTTGGAAGTATTTGATTAGGACTAGTATGCAAAAGTTGTGTCCCAGGAGTGGCCAAAGTTGTACCTCGTGCTGGCAGCCAAACCTGGTAGTGTAAGAGTCACCCAGGTGGTACTGGTTTTGAAGGCATGAAGGGTCATGGAGAGCAGCTGAGGCTTGGTGCTGTGAGAGGCCAGGGGAGGCCATTGGTGAAGCTGCAGCCTCAGTAGCAGTGGAAGGCCCAGGACTGAAAGGTTGATGGAGAAAAGCTGAGGCTTAGCACCATGAGGAGAGCCCGTGAGAGGCTACTGGGGAAAGTGTGGCCCCGTTTCAGCAGAAGACCCCAAGGTTTTGGGGACGGCAGTACTGTGGGATGACCACGAGGAGTGGCAACAGCAGTGGAGTGGAGGCTTCCTAAGCTTAGAAGACGAGCTGTGTGTGCTGCAGAGGAAGAAACTGGAGGAGTGATCCAAGGCCATTGGAGGAGCCCAGACACACTGTGAGTAAATCCCAGATATTGGGCATAGAATTATTTACACTGTTGGAGTGTGGTTCTGCTTTGATTTCATAGTGACTGTGCCTGGTTCTTCCCTCTGAAAGGAAGAAAGTATTTAGCTTATTATTTTTTATAGCAACCCACAGTCCTCAGAGACTTTGAATTTTTAAGAGGTTTTTGGATTTTATGGAAAATTGGTAAAGATTGTGGCATGTATGTTTTATATTTGTGGTATTTATTAATCTGAGACCTTTGGCATGAACCATAAAAGGAAAGGCTGTATCTTAAAAAGTGTTGTGTGTCAAGCTAGCACGGGTTCAGTTGTGTTGGCTAATTTATGTCAGCTTGGCACAGGCTAGAGTCATCTGAGAGGAGAGAACCCCAATGAAGAAATATCTCCAAAGATCCAGCTGTAGGGTATTTTCTTGGTAATAGATGGAGGAGGGCCCAGCCCACTGTGCGTGATGCCATCCCTGGGCTGGTGGTCCTGTGTTCTATTAGAAAGAGGCTGAATAGCTGTGGAAAGGAAGCCAGTAAGCAGTACCCTCCATGGTCTCTGTATCAGATCCTGCATTCAGGTTCCTGCCCTGTTTGAGTTCCTGTCCTGACTTCCTTTGATGATGACCAGTGATATGGAGGTGTAAGCCAGATCAACCCTTTCTCCCCAGCTTGTTTTGGTGATGGGGTTTCATCACAGTAATTGTAACCCTAACTAAGACCCCACCCCTGAGCACAGATGACCCCACCTGACTTGTGGCCTCAAAGCAGTCTCACTGGAGAGTTTGACTCAGAATCCACATTGATTGGACGTGAGAGGTCTCTGAGTGGGTAGGACTGTTGTTTCCCGTGACATGAGTCAAGGAGATGGGAGGTGCTGGTCCTACCACAACTAGGGGTCAAATGTAGCTCTTCCTTCATGTCTTAGGGATGCTTTGCAGCACCGTCACTGCTGGAAAGTCAAGAAAGCCTATTAAACAGGGTCCCTGGACCCTGCATTTATTCAGGTGGGTTATGGTCTTATAAGTTTCATTTGCTTCTGTTTTTTTTTCTTTTAAATTTGGTAAGAAATGGATAGGAGGGAGTTAAGTGCTTGACCACCAGCTCAACTTCTTTTCACAAGCACTATTTGTCGAATGCATTAAAATATTAAGTGTGGGGGCAAACTTGCATTCCTTGAGATAACAAAGAACAGACATAATCGGAAGAGAGAAGTGATGACCGGATACCAAAGTACAGGACAAAGCACTGAGTGAGAGGTCGAGGGGGGGGGGATACTCTCTCTGAATCAGAAGAGAGATTGGGGGCAGAGGCAGATACCCATGAGCTTTGGCGATTGTGCCTTTAAAGGCTTGGAGGGAATTAGAGTCCCAGGACTCCTGACAAAATGTTTGAGTCAGTTGTCTACTGAGACAGGAAAGCACAGGTGGGAAGGGGTTGCACAAGGACCAAGGGCCATAAGATGGCGTCTGTTGGTGTCCTCCTAGGAGGATCATCAAGCCACAACAGGGCCTCACTCAGTTTGGGATCTCGGTGCTACTGAGTGACTCTAAGATTAATATTTGTAGTAGTAATACCTGTGCGCTGGGGGTGCTTGTGTTGGGATGTATTAGCCCTTGAGTCTGGCATGGCTGATTCTCACCAGCTCTCACTAGCTGCATATTAGGTCATTAGCCTATGGTACTCACAGCAAGATCTGACAAGATGGACTTGTTGGCTTAACCTGTGTGCAGAGAACTGTTGACTCAGTTTTGAGACAGCAGTCTTTAAAATTAAACCCAGAGCACGGGACCACTGATCATTTTTGGCTGTTTGTGGTTGGCTTTGCAGTGGGTTAGTTGCACTATCTACTAATGATGGTCAATCCACTATTCTAATTATTAGAACCAGTCTGATCTATACAATGCTGTGTTCTCTACTCTGACTCCTTAGATATGACAAAGCCCACACATGAGAACCTTGTGACTAATGAAATGACTTCAAGATGAAGAGGCTGGACCATATGAGACCTTCTGGGCTCAGACAGGAGTCAGAGAGTGGATAGGGGGAAACTGAGGCCACAATCCTTTGTTATAGTTCCAGTGGGAAGAAGCTGGTGAGTCAAGTTAATAGGCTACAAGATGGCTGGTTTGAAGATTCTAAGTAGGCTCTGGGCCATATGGCGTTGTCTGGCACATGTCCTAGGATATTGAGGGCTAGGACATAGGTGGATGGTAGCTGAGGTCATTGTGTCCAGGCTATAAACTGTTCAGCTCTTTGGAAGAAGCTCACTGATGAGTTGTTGATGAGATCTAGAAATTGGCTAACCCTAAGAGGGGTCAGAACTTACTGGGTCCTCTAGGCTTCAAAATGTAAAAGCATCAAAATACAGATATTGAAAGACTTGGTTAATGCAGGCTTAATGCAGAAAGACTATATCAGGAAGTATCATTGAAGGTCTGCACCAAATCCCAGTATTTATATATTCAAGTCACATTTTCTAGCTTGCTTTAGGGGACCTGGTTTGGACAGACCAGGAAAGCCTTCTTTGTAAAACATCACAGGTACTTGGTCATTCTTCAGGCTAGATGGGATATTTCAAAACTTCTCACAATCAAGGAGATGGTGCGTATATTTTCCTGCCTGTGGCTGATAGGTCTTGGTTGATGGGCATGAGAGAGGAGGAACAGAACTCTTCACTGGTCCTCAGGACTCTTGTGATATAGCTTTATTTGTCTCAAAAGTCCAAACCCCTCCTCCAAGAGAGAGACATAGACAGCCAGGTCCAAGGTCTCATGGAAATCATGGCATTTCCATTTTCTTGATTTATTCATTCTTTCCTCCAGGTATGTCATATAGCCCTGTTCCTGATGCTAGGGGTTCAGGTGTGGTAAGATATGTTTGTTGCCTTCAAGGGTTATCCAACTGGCTAGCAGTAGACACAAGTAATAGTAGGCTTTCAGTGATGAGAAAGCCAAGGAGCCACAAGGCTGCTGACTTTGAAGCTTTGCAATGTCAATGGGTTAATCTTTTGGCCTAACTATAGATAGCTTTTCTCTGCATTGTACACTTATCTCTACTGACTCCAAGTTCAATATTGAATGGAATGAGAACTGGCTGGTTGGCTGTTAGCAGTCGGCTCCACAAGGCCTGGGTCCTGCTAGTTCATCTCCTCTCTGCTCCTCCCTACCTCCTCTTGCAACCAGATCCAATCCCTTTTTGTGTCTTGTTAGGAAAGAACAGACTTCTAAGGAGTAACAACAAAACATGACTAAATAAAATTAATATAATAAGATAAAAACCATTATATTGAAGTTTGACAAGTCAGGCTAACAGAAAAATCAAAAAGCCCAAAGAAAAGGCACAAGAATCAGACCCCCTCCAAGCAGGTGAGAGAGCCACCTCTGGGTCCCAAGAATGAGAGAGCTGGCCCCTCCCCCTCACCAGCTACAGTACATGGGAGAGCAGGCCCTGCACCTTGCCTGCACTGTGTTCTAGAGCTGACCCTGTTGACAGGGGCACAAGTGAGCTGGGCCTGTGGGCATGAGGGCAGGAATGTCATGCTATGGGATGACAAGGGTAAGGGAAATATGCCCTTCTCCCTAGTCTTTGCCACCTGTGACAGGTGGGAAAGCTGGCCTTAGTGGCATGAGAATGGAAGAACTGGCCCTGTCCTTCACCAGCTGCAGCACTTGGAAGAGTGGGCCTTGCACCACACCGGGGCACAACAGTAGAAGTGGCCCTGGTGTTGTGAGTGCTGTTGAGCTAGAGCTGAGGGCCCCAGAGCAGGAGAACTGGCCCCTCCTCTCTCTGCCTGCTGCATTGGGTGAGCTAGCAGGGGCAGTGCTAAAGAGCTTGCCTTGGTGTCAATGAGGGAAAGCTGACTAACCCAGCTTTTCAATAAAAAGTTAAAAAAGAATCAGACCCACTTGTTCACAAATTCAGGAGTCCCATAGAATGACTAAATGGAGAGCTATAGTATATATGCTGAGTACCTTGGGCAGACCAGTGTAGGCTCTATGCTAGCTGCTTCAGTCTCTGAGTTCAGATGAGCCTCGCTTGCTTGTTTTAGAGGGAGACCCTTGTTTACCCAAAGTCCCCTGTCCCCTCTGTCTCCCCCACTCCTCCTGCCCCTACTCTTCCACAGGATTTGCTAGTCCATCTTTATGAGTTCCGGGTCTACCCTAGAGAGCTTGTCCCAATCATGGATCTTGTCTACAGACGTGTATCAAGGCTTGTGAGCTCTATTTGTATCTGCTTCCTTGTCCCTAAAGACAGAAACTGAAGAACTAGTTCAGGAGGCAGGGCATTAATTAGGAGTCATAGGAGCAGTCATGCATGTCTCCTAGAGGGTCGTCAGATAGTTTCCTTCCAGTCATGGGATCTACAGTGGGGCAAACTTACTAGGCTCTGTCAATCAGTTTCATGGTTTGTGAAATTGTCTCCACAGTCACATGTGTGGACACTTGGCCCCCAGAGCATGGTGCTGTTCTGAGAGGTTATGGAGGCATTAGGGGGTAGAGATCTTATAGGAAGAAATAAGGCACTGAGGGTGGGTCTTGATTTATGGCCCAGACATAGAGATCTCCCATCTACTCTTTTAGATGATCTGTGGTAATTTAAGAGAGGATATGGTAGGCTCCTGTCACGATTTATGGAGCCCTAGCCTCCATGCTTTCCTGGCCATGAAGAACTGCCTTATCTTAGGCCGTGAGTCAAAAACTTTTCCTTCCTTAAGTTGGGTCTTTTTTCAGATGTGTGGGCTCAACATTAAGAAAAATAAATAAGACGCCTTCTTAAACTCTATTCATTTTTCATCCTCCTCCTCCTTGTTCGTCTGGCCATACCTATGATCTTGAAGCCCAAATGACAGCTATAAGAAAAATTTGACGAGGGTTGTAGGGATGACTCAGTAGGAAGGAACATTTGCTGTGCAAGTGTGAGGATCCGAGTTCAAACCCAAATGCATATGAGAAGCTTTAGTCATGAATATATGCAATCCTTGCACTTTGTGAGGCAGAGGCAGGAAGATTGCTTGGGTGCTGGCTGCCAGGGTATCTCTAGGTTCAGTGAGATCCTGTCTTTATGGTCTAATGTAGAGTGATAGAGCAGTACCACGGATCCTTTCCTCTGGTAGAATAGGACAACTGATGCTCTCCTTTGATAGAGCAGGACTACTGATGCTCTCCTCTGATAGGACAACTGATGCTCTCCTTTGATAGAGCAGGACAACTGTTGCTCTCCCCTGATAGA
>JAQHUG010000018.1:3827497-3917563 GCA_028555095.1 Dicrostonyx torquatus | reverse complement strand
AACAGGCCCTGGGATAGAACCTGCCACTGTTATTTTGTACTAAATGTTCTGCTGTTAAGTTGCCTTCTAAATGTTAAAGGCATGGGCTGCTCATAGCCTTGGTCAGAGATGTCTATCTGGCCAAAGTGCTGAGAATAAAGACTGAAGGCTCTTTCTTAAGACGTTTATATCAATCCCCACCCTAGGTTTAGGGAACATCCCAGAAGAGGAGGGAGGTGGCACACATAAGAACTGGAGAGCTGTGCACTGTTACTTTCTGGCTATGGTATCCCCTGACATGGTTAATGCAGTCATAAAGTCATAGGAGTTGTGACCACATGCATAAGGTCTGTGTAAGATCAAGCTAGTAAAAATTCTGGTGTAGACGGGTTAGCTGATCTCTAGGTTCCACCCCTTGCCTAAGAACTAGTGGCAACTGATAGTTGCTGGGGAAAAGAGGATCATTCTAATTTTAGAGGACATGGTAGGATGCCAGTGCTTCAGTGGGTGCTCCCACTCCATGCACAGATGGGCAGCACTAATGGGATTGAATGGATTAACAACAAAAACCAGAAAAAGACATGAAGTTGGGAGATAAATGTGTTGGGAATGACATGGGAGTTAGAGGAGAGGTTGGGTGACATCCTGTTTCATGGTGTCTCTGTATGAAGTCCTTAAAAGTAAAGAAAAACTGAAATAAAGTGTTGGTTAAAAACAGGACTCTTCTTTCAAGGTGTTTCTAGCATGTGTCAGGTTGACAGTTAAAACCGACTAGTTCATACTTACATGTATGTCTCCATCTCTTACATGTCTCCATCTCTTACTGAAGAGGCAGATGAAACGAGTTCAGGGAGACAGATTTGGTCTGTACCAAAAGGTGATGGAAGAAAAAAACAAAATGGTGGGATGAATTTGGGGAGAGAATGAGACCTAGGGTCTCCCCTGGTTCTATCATCAATTCTTTCTCTTGTTTGGAAAGTTCACATAGTAGTTAGGTTTTTAAAATAAGTTTTTAGACAATATTTTTGTTTATTTAAATTTTGAGATGTCATCTCATTCTATTGCTGGCCTCAGACTTGTGATTTCCCCCTGCCTTTGGCTTCTCAATGCTGGGAGTATAGGACTACATTACCACCTCTGGCTGTAATTGTAGATAATTTCACTTGAGTGGAGATTTCTCCTGCCACTGAGAATTAAAGCTGATAACCCTGCCTGCTACTATGAGGGCCATTCTAGGTGGAATGGTCCACGCTTCTCTACCAATCATATCTCAAGATTCTTATCTTGGCTTGTGTCTGTATGTGCATACATGTATGCTGTAGAGGCCCAAAAATGTGAGCCTGATGCCACATTGACCAGAGGTCAGAGAGTTGGATCTTAACCTCTATTCCTTCAAGGTAATTATTGCATTTTTACCTCAAACAAAGGTCCCACCTAGATTTAGATCAGAGAGTTATGGTCTCTCAAAGTTATTGTCAACAGGTGTGGCTAATAGCCAGGCCTTGTATTTCAGGAATAGAGAAGTAGATATGTTTCAACCTCAAACAAAAGTCTAAGGATCCAACTAAGGTTCCAGTTCCCTTTATGGAGATAGCTTGGTATTCCACCGAGGGAATAGTTTGCTTACAGAATGTTTTGGTCTAGAGTATGAGTGTGACTCATTTTGTTCTATCAACAGAATGTTTAACTATGGATGTAGCCTGTGACCTTCAACTGGTCTTTTTTTGTCCTTGTATCATGTTAATGCAGTTTTTTTGTCTTACTCCTACCTTTTTGGGTCAGGGGTATTGTAAGCAATTGGAAATTAAATGAGGGCAATATTGGTATTCACTGGAACTTCCTCCTGGTACTATTCTATATGTTTGTTTTATTATTTTAAAGCAAATCTTCATATTTTTTATGATATTTCTAAATCCCAGTGCCCCTACCCTGACAAGAGATATTTTTGTCGATGCTGGTCCCAGACAGTATGCCTGGGGATGAAGGCGAGAAGCTGATGTTGAGAGTCTTCCCCCACCACTTTCCTCCTTTTATTTTGAGATAGGGTCTTTCATCTCAACTGAACCTGAAGCTCACTGATTGACTGGGCTAGTTAGCCAACGAACTCTAAGAGACTTCATGTTCCCACCTTCCCAGTATATAAATTACAGACAAATGCCACCACATCTGGCTTTTTATGTGGATGCTGGGGATGGAACCCAGGTCCTCACACTTGTGTGACAACACAAGATGGCTTTACCAACAGCCATCTCCTCAGTCCCTCATTCCACCTGTCTTGACCCTAGAGAGATGTCCTGTGGAAGGGCAGAGCCTAAGAACTGTTCCCAAATGCTGATTATGTAGCTTCTTTCTTTCCTCCCGTCTTCCTGCCTCCTCTCGCCCCAACCCCTTCCTGTCTTTGCTGGTATCTCCACACTCCTCTAACCCTTTCCATCTTAAAATCCAATCAGTTCCACCCTTGGACTGCAGTTTTTGGCTCCAGGAAAAGACAAAACAAAATTAACCATGGTATCCTGACTCTGGCCAAGCTGAACTCATTGGCTCATCCAGGATCCTGGGAGTGTCAGTCTTTCCAGCTGCCACCAAAGACCTCAGTGAGCTGGTGAGCAAAGCCCATCTTGAGATCAGCCCTGTCATTAGGACAGCTGCACTCTGGTGGCTGATGGCTCTGGGCTGGTCTCCTATATCCATTATTCTTACTACACCACTCTAGTCTCATGGTCTGAGAGGGCGGTCAGGGCTGGTTGGAGGGCTAGGACTGTTCTGCTTTCCTCCCACAGATGGGGCTTGCTGTTTTCAGGTGCTTATTCATTTAGCCCTTGCAGCATGGCACCAATGTTTTCCTTCAGTTATATAGTGAAATCCTGGCCGTTGGACCATTCATAAAGCCTCTGACCCAAAAACAAAGAATTCTTCACACATACCTAGCAACCGGAGGGACACGTGGAAAGTTCCTTGAGAGGGAATCCCATTCATCCTAGAACATCACCCCATGACCACTGTTGCAAAACCTCTTTCTAGAGCATACGGGCTTGCAGCTTGGAGGAACAAACTCCCAGAACAGTTCAATGAAAAACAAGGCTGGGTTAGAGGTTCTCTCCATTGCCTAGCTTCCATTTGTCCTTACTGTTTCCCGCTTTCCTCCTCACCACTTTCCTTCCAGCCATTCTAACCAGGCTGGAAGCAGGAATGCCTGAAAAGTATCTGAAGAGTGGCTCACAGAGCCCGAGGCAGGAATGGCACAATTACCCCCTGTAATTCCTAATATCAACCTAATTGGTGCTTTGAACCACAGCCACCATTTGGTGCAGTCAGAAATTTATCACTTGGGAGTTTCTATGCAAGGCATTTCCAGGAAGAATAACAAAATTTTACTGAGCACAGACAACACCAACATACAAGACCCTCTGACTCATGAACTGCTCAGTAAAACAGTTAAATTTAGGTACTGGGAGATGGTTCCATGTGTAAAGTGCTTACTTGGTGAACATGAGGACCTAAGTTTGGATCCCCAGAACCCATGTAAAGCCTAAAATGTGAAACAGTTTTGCATGTCTGTAATTCCAGCTCTCCGAAGTTGAGGTAGAAGGTAGAGACAGAGACTATCAGAAAGTTTGTAGACTAGCAAGGTGCACGTAACAGAGAACAAGGGGTCTGCCTCAACGTGGAATACAAACACCAGCATCCAAAGTTGTCCCCTTGCCTCCACACGCATGCTGTAGCACATGTGCGCATGGTTCCAGACTCCTGCACAGCACACATTAGAGTTCAAAGATGACATATGGTTTAGTTTCTTTAGTTGTAAAAACAGACGAGGCTGATTGGTGATGGGAGAAACCAAGACGTTGGTTGTCGCTCCCTGCACAGCTTTAGGATTGACCTGACTGGGGCAACGGGGAAATGAAGAAACAGAACTGTGCAGAAAAGCTAGGGTCAGGTGGGCTGTCCGTTTTGATGGACATGTGCCAATAGCATCACGGAAACTCAGTTTGTTATACACAGCAGCAAGGGGGAAGATGAGAGAGGGGTTGGCTTAGGTAATCTCTGTCGAAGTCTCTATAGGGGAGCAGTCCCAGGGTTCTGTCATTCATAGATGCTGTTGATAGTCTCTGTGTGTGCACAGGGTTTAGCTAAAGGTCAATCATTGGTAAACATCAATGCTCAGACCAGAAGTTGGCTTCATCATTACTCTGAGCCTGAACAGAGGTCTTGTTTTTCTCAAGGCTCTGAGGCATTATGGCCCTTGACATGCCATTCTTATGCCACATCACTTGGGACTTCATCCTATCCCAACAGCTTTGGTTATGCTGGGGCTGGTGAAGTAACAGGGAGAGTACTGTGAAGGAAGCTTCTGGGTTCTGAAGGTACGCTGTTTTAGGACTTAGATGCGAGTTACATGGATAAATTTACTTTTTAAATATTCACCGAGAGATAGCCGATGTGAATTATCTCTCTACATGCTATGAAAATGTTTTATTACTATTGATTTAAAAAGAAGCTAATTTGGCCAATAGCCAGATAGAATAAAGCCAGGTGGGAAATCCAAGCAGAGATATAGGGAGAAAGAAGGCAGAGTCGGGGAGATGCCAGCAGATGCTGGAGGAAGAAAGATGTGAGGTAACAAGCCTCGTGGTAAAATATAGACTAATAGAAATTGGTTAATTTAAATTGTAAGAGCTAGTTAATAATAAGCCTGATTTAATAAGTTAAATAGTTTGTAATTAATATTAAGCCCCTGAGTAGTTACTTTAAAAATGGCTGTGGGACTGGACAGGACAAGAAAATTCCAACTACAGGTAACTTTTAATTTGTACACTTTTTAAAAACACAGTGTGTCAGTAACAGGTTGAACCCTATTTTGATTATGCACCAAACAGATGTTTCAACCTAAGTTGTCTATTATCTTTACATCTTTAATAACTAATAGTCATAAGCTTTTGAAGTTGTTTTTTAAAATGTATTCAGCACATAAATATATAAAGTGAGGCTCAGTAGATTTACCCAAGACTGTGCAGTGGGTGAGCGGGAAGGCCAATAAGTTCAAATTCAGAAAACTCAGCTCCTAAACGGCTAGAATTTTCTCTTCTGCTTGCTGAATGTAAGGTATTTTGTAAAATGTTCAGGAGGGCATTATGCTTGATTAGCAGAAGGCTTTTGGAGAAACTTACATATAGTTTGATGACATATGGAACATTCTAGGTGCAATAATTTTCAAAAGTCACTTTGAGCTGTGTCTTTTTTGCCAACTTCATAAAGTAAGAGTCATCTGTGAAGAGGACTCTCAATTGAGAAAATGCTTCCTTCAGATTGTGTGCAGGCAAGTCTCAGTACATTTTCTTGAGTAATGATTGATGTGGGATGGCACAGGGGTCCCCAGCTTCTGGGACAGTGCTATCTCTGAACAGGTGTCCTAGATGGTGTAAGGAAACAAGCCGATTAAGTCATGAGGAGCACACCAGTAAGCGGCATTCTTCTCCTGTCTCTCCCTTGGTTCCCGCCTCTGGGATCTTGCCACCAGGTTCCTCCTTTGACTTTCTGTGATGATGAATTGTAACTTGTAAACCGGATAAACCCCTTCTCATCTCCAAGTTGCTTTTGGTCAGTGTCTATCACAGTAAACTAGAAGATGCAGGAAATAAGAAGCTGAGGTAGAGGAATAAATTCAAGATGAGACAAGGTTTGAAGGTACTTAAAAATCTGGAGAGAGGAACGCAGTACCATCTGGGGTTAATCTCTGCACAAATTTAGGGTAACATTTTCTAGTGTCACTGGATGAAAGAGCTTTATGGACATAAAGCTCAAGGGCTAATTTTCCTTTCATCATTGACCCAAAGTAGTGAGTTTAAAAAAATAGAAAAGGGGTGTGTGTGTGTGTGTGTGTGTGTGTGTGTGTGTGTGTATGGAGGCTGGAGGGTAACTCCAGGTGTCACCCTCAGGGACACTGTCATCTTGATTTCTGAGACAGTCTCTAGATACTCTGTAACTCCAGCCAGTGGTCTCCAGGGATACTCTCATCTCTGTCCCTTGGGTACTGAGGTTAAAAGAACATGCTACCTAACACTGGACTTTACAATGTGCATTCTACATAAGACCTCAGATCCTCGTGACTGCATGGCTGAGCCACTTTTTAGCCTCTAGGAATAAGTTTTTATTCATTTTTTACTCCGTTACCAAATTACCTCTACTTTGGTAAGACCCTTTAATATGTAGTACTTCCGACATGGCAGGTTTCAAACTCAGGCTGGAGTAGAAAGCCTGCGTAGTTTAAATGACTCTATGTTGCCCTCATTGTCCCATAGGGCAGTATGTTGAATATCCACCAATGTGCCCCCAGCTCTTACCCACAGTTTTAATTCCTTTGTCCCCTGGACTGCTGTTGGGCATTCTCTCTGCGGTCCCCACTGAATGGATGGTTCTAGTAGGTTCCTAGTCAGAGCTGGCCAGTGGGGCTGATTTTCTTCTCTACACTGCTGGGACCAATGTGCCATCTATCATCATCTGACATGGATGATTTAATTAAGGAGCCCCATCTGAATTATCAGTTAGTGTTGACTTTTCTGTTCTTTTCCTCCTAATTAATTGAGAAGTATATCCTCTTGAAGCACCTCTCATTCTTCTGTTATAGGATGGATGCCTACAAGATGGGCTCATGTCTCTCAAGTGTATCCACATAGTCATTTGAAACAGTTCTTGGCATTCTAAAGAGTCACTGGAACCTCTGCATGACTCTTTCTAGAATACACTGTTGGACATCCATGTCTTCAGCACAGGACCTTAAGTCTTGTTAGTAGCAAGGAATCAGGCCATGTTTGCCTGGTTTCTACTCAACAAGGGCCTCTGTCAGAACATTGCTAATAAAAAAGGAGCCTCTGGATAATTCAAATAAAATGTAAAATGAAAGAAAATAATTTACTCTAGAATTCATGGATTTGTTTCAGTGAGTGGAAAGATCAAGGAGACAGATTTAAGTATGTAAATAGAATTTTTTATTTTATGTTATTCTTCTCTAATACAATACATCCTGACTGCAGTTTCTCTCTCTCCATTCCTCTAAGTTCCCTCTCTTGCCTCCCTTCTCCCCCAGATCCACTCCTCCTCCATTTCCTTTCAGGAAGGGGACGGCCTCCCAGGGATATAAACTGAGCATGATATAACAAGATACAGCAGGGCTAAGTACAAACCTTCATATCAAGGTTGGATGAGGGAACCCAGTAGGAGGAAAAGGGTCTTTTCTTAAGAGTTTCTATTGCAGTGAAGAGACCATGACCATGACAACTCTTATAAAGGAGAACATTTAGTTTGGTGGTTTATAGTTCAGGGGTTTAATTCATTATCATCATGATGGGACATGATGGCAGTAGGCAGACATGGTGTTGGAGAAGGAGCTGAGAGTTCTACATCTTGATCTTAAGGCACCAGGCTGTGAGTTGAGACACTGGGTGTGGTTTGAATATATATGACATCTCAAATTCCACCTCCATAGTGATACACTTCCTCTAACAAGGCTACACCCACCCCAATAAGGCCACACCTAATAGTGCCACCCCCTTTGAGGAGCATTTTCTTTCAAACTATCACAGGTCATGAGCCCCAATGAGTCCTCCAATTCAGAATTTTTGACAAATTGTGTCAAGGACAGTATGGATGGACTGTCCATGTAGAGGTGAGTTTTGCTGAAGGATGCCTAGTCAATGGTGTGCAAACACACTTGGAAGATTTCTAGAAAGGACAGCCAAGCCTTTCCAGGTGACAGGAAACACACAGTAAAAATCTCTCTCGCAACATTTTTTCTTACCTCTCTGTATATATACATGAGTAAAAAAAGATTTTATTAAAACATTAATATTTTGTTTTTTGTCTAATTTTTTCTTTCTGATCATTGTCAAGTAATTGAGTTTGTGATGTTTATTTTGAAAAAAAAAGCTAAATAGGATGATGGCAAAAGTGGAAGAGTAGTAAGGAGTGGATGGTGGTACTTTATCGAAAATATTAAGAAATTTTAGCAAGTGTTTCACTTTTGAGCTAGTCTTCCTTCATTCCACTGGCGCCATCTGTCTTATAACTGGCTACATTTCCCTTTTTCCTTTGGCGGCTAGAGAGCTCAGAGCAAAGTTCGTCTCTGGTTCAGGGCTGTGGGGAGGTCAGCCATATGGACAAGTGTTTTATTTGCCTTTTGTTCTCTTTCCTCCATACCCATCTTTTCCCTGATGAACTATTTGTTCATCTTCCTTGCTGCACTTTATGTCTTCTGAGGAAAGTTCATACTCTTTGTGGTCTGGGCCCCGTTGGGGATGCAGGGACAAAAACAAGCAGAGAGTCAACCATCATTTATTGCACTTGTCACAATAGGCTCTCAGGGAGGAGTTCCTGTGTCTGTGTTACCTGCAAGAACATGGGTTTGAGAACAGGTGCCCTTCATGGTAGAACAGTGTGTCCCTGGGAGATGCGTGGTTCAACGACCCTACTTCTCCCTTTAACTCCCTGCTATTCTTCTTTGCTACTGAAAGGTCTAGGCTGGATGGTGGCCGTAGGGGTGACACCTAGAGTTTCAGTCACTGTCAAGCTTCCCTTCCTCATGAGGCCCATCCAGAGTTCATCTGCTATCACTCTCCCATGAACACAGAATGTGGGACTCCTACTCATCCCCATCAGCCTTCATTAAGCTGACATAGTGCGGCCGCCTGTATACACAGGTTAGGTTAGGGGAAGGAGGGTCTCACATCTCGCTCTCAAGTCATATCTACAGCTGGAGCAGGAGAGTCTCATCTTTGCCTCCCTGTGCATGAGCCTGTTGCTCCAGGGCAGGGTTGATGTGTTAGCCCCACACCCAGGGTCCAGTAGAGAAGGAACATCTGGGGAAATGTAATCTCCAGTGAGTGTGTCACCAGGCAAAGGCTGGTGCTTTTTGTGGTGGAACTGATGGCAGTGAAGAAGATGGTGAAGGTGTCAGTGCCGAGGATAAAGGCTCTAACAGTGGCAGCCACCACCACAGCGGTAGCTAGCTAGCTTTATTGTGTCCTTGTTGAGTGCTGGGTACATTGTAAGAGTTTTGTGGGTTTTTGTCGTATATCTGCCACTTAATCTGAGGTTGGTACTGCCTCGGCCTCTATTTCAAACATAGAAACCCTGTGTCACAGAAGGGTCAGCTGACCACCCCGTGAACACATTC
Organism: Dicrostonyx torquatus; assembly: GCA_028555095.1. Classification (NCBI taxonomy): domain Eukaryota; kingdom Metazoa; phylum Chordata; class Mammalia; order Rodentia; family Cricetidae; genus Dicrostonyx; species Dicrostonyx torquatus. Next base: position 3,908,415 of record JAQHUG010000018.1, on the reverse strand, counting down.
ACCCAGCTCCAAAGCCACAGAGCCAGAATCCAGTACTAGCATGTTGGCTCCAGAAGGAAGGATTTTAACCCCTAGTCTTCACTGATTTATAACCTGTATTGCCAATTTGGGTATAGGGACCTCAGGTGTTCATCAAACAAGGCTCATGCTAACCCCAGCCTTGCCTACCTGCCTACCAGGGATCATCACTGTTGAGATTATATTGGAGGCTGATACTGGTTTGGTTTCAGTGCCCATGGCAAGCCACTTCACACTCTTGCCCTAAGCCATCTCTAGCCAGGCTGTTACCACAGGGCTGAGCTTCCCCCATAGAAGGCAGGGATCCAGAGAGAACCTTGATCTTTTTACCAGCCAAGCCTCACTCCTGCCTTCAAAGGCTTATGTCAAGGATATGCCAGATCCAGGCATCAGATCTGCATCCAGCTCACGCCAACCACATAACTCTGGGGTGGTTCTGTAGAATTCGGAGCTGAGATCACGTGGTTTAAGACCCAAAGAAAACATTCCCAGGGTTTGGGTAGTGAGAAGGTAAAACACTGATGATGTTGCATGCTGCAGTTTGTACATTGGTGTCCATTTGGACAGTTCTTGACGGCACATGGTGCCTCAGTGCCCTAACCCACAAGTTTATGATCGAAGAGGTCAGTGTTGTGCATAGACCCAGCAATGTGAGAAGTCTGATTTGGATCCAAGAAGTATCAGAGTGATTTTTCTATGCCAAGTACTGAGGTAATTAATTCATTTTGAGAGATCCCCGTGTTGTTCTTCAGGACTGCTCTCAGTTCTGTTATTTCTAGTCTTAGATTTTAGATGTGAGATGAAGTATATGGGAGAAAAAGTTTGTGTGTGTGTGTGTGTGTGTGTATAGTGTATGGGTGAAAAAGGTGTGTGTGTATATGTGTATGTAGTGTATGGGAAAAAAAGGTATGTGTGTGTGTATAGTGTATGGGTGTGTGTGTGTGTGTGTGTGTGTGTATGTGAACATGCACATGTGTAGGCCATAAATGGATATTGGGTGTCTTCTTCAATCTGTCTTGATTCCTACTTTTTATATAGAGGTGGAGTTTCTCACTTAATCTCAGCACTCTCTACTTTGGTTAGTCTACCTAGGCAGGTTGTTGGGGATCCAGAGATGCTGGATCCCATGCTGTGATTATAGGCAGGCCATCCATAGTGAATTGCTAGATTTGGCAACCACACTGGGTCCAAGGACAGACCAGACCAGGTAAAGACCCCCCTCCAAACCACACAATACACACCCAGTGTGCACCTCCTGGTGAGAAGGGTAAAAGAGAGAATTTTGGATTTGGGGCCCCCATCTAGGGATTTGAACTCTGGTCCTCACATTTGCCTGGAAACCATCTCTACAGTCTAGGAAAAGAGTATTTTATTGATTCTAGAAAGTGGTTGGGCCCCAAATCCCACATTTCACTTCAAGTCCAGAGTTTGGGATAGTGCTCTTAGGTTTAAATGCTCCCTGTGCGTTAATGGTGGGGGAGGGACTGTGTAAGGAGGGACAGAGGTGCTCCCAGGACTACTTGGCACTGTGGTTCTCTTTTCTCAGGGATCTTGCAAGACTCTACTGTCTGGGCTCTTTTGCAGTTCATCATGGCTAGTGACTTGAGCCTGGGCCAGGGCTGCAGGAGCAAAAGCAACCCATGTCGGCAGTTGTGTTTCCTGGGAGGTCAGCCTATAGGAAGCTTACCCAGGATGCTGTAGGGATTCAAATTGACCATAGGTGTAAGAACAAGTCAGGAAGGCAGAGAGAGATGGTGAGCTATGTGGCCCTGAAGGACATAGGACTATTTGATGCCTCCACTTCCCTAGTGCCCTTCCAGGTCAGGGCAAAAAAGCTGGTCTTTATGTCTGTGAGACTGAGCTACTGAGCTTCAGTCTGGAGAGACTCCAGAAAGAAGAAGCGTACAGAAGATAGCCTGCTAACAATACTCACAGCCCCTGGGAGTAGGGCTTGCATCTTGGCAGAGGACCTGGGCAAAAAATTATAGCATCTATGGCACACCCAATTGCAGTTTTTGGTCCTAAAACCCCTGCATATATACATATGTCATCATTTCCCTGTAGACATTTGAAGAGAATTCCGGGCACTCACAGGAAGTTGGAGCCATAAGATGGAAGGAGCCTGGGTCCCCGAGTGACTGCCTAGAGCAAAAGTCAATATAAAATTGAAAATACTGATACGAGAAACCATCCATCCATTTCTGTTTAAGCTATAGAGATTTGAGGTGTAAGAAAGGCAGAAAGATAAAGGTGTTGGGGGAAACCCAGAAGCAAGTTAAAGCCTGTAGAATTTTAGTATATCAGCAGAAAGCAGTACATCAGGAGTCTGAAAAACTGGAACATGGATCCCTCTTTCTGCCCCTGCTGTGTGCACAGACACAACGCAGGGTCATACTGTGTGGGTAGCAGCCGGAAGTACCCGCTTTGTGCTGGATGAGCTGATCTGAAACCCTATCTGTCTATTGTCAGCTGTTGAATCTTGGCCAGTCAGGAAATTGCTGTGGCTCAGGTTGAGGTGACGTGGCCTTCCTACATGGCCCGAGCTCCACCTGGTTGATGTACGGGGGCTATCCAGGCAGATAGCCATTGAGTCTTAGTTGTTAAAAATTGGGTTGAAAAACACCCAACTCGGGTCCTAGAGGCATCTCTTGAACATGTCAAACTCATTTGGTTTAGCCCAAACTCTTGACCACAGGTTCCAGTGAGGAGCAGGAAGATGGAATTTATTGAAGTGACTTTCCCTACACATGTCACTTGTAGATCAGGTGACACACAGACCTGGGAAGTCTCTAACTGCCCTTTTAACAAGTGTCTTCATGGAGCAGGCAAGGGGACAGACAGTTTATGGCTGTAAGAGAGCCATGTCCTACTGAGCCATAAATGGGACAGCTATATTATACTCTCTCCCTGCAAAGCGTGGGGAACATCCTGGAAGAGGAAGGTGGGAAGGTGGAGGATGCGGAGGGTTGCTATCAAACAGTGGCTTCTAGAATGAGAAAGCCATTACACCCATGAACTCAAGCTCCATACAGCATTCCAGTCAATCCTCCACCATGCAGGAGGAAGGACATGAGAGAGACCCCACCCTTAGTTGAGGCTCTATTAGCAGTTAATGACTGCTGGGGGCAGGAGAGTTGATCTTCTTCAGTGTGTGCCCAGGTAAGTTGACTATGTTCCAAATGGTCTCACGTCCGTAGGAATATGGGCAGTGCTAATTGGGCTCAGTGGGTTATTTAAAAAAAAAAAAAAGACATGAAGTTGGGAGGGTCATATTGGGAAAGGATCTAGGAGTTGGAGGGGTAGAGGTGATGTGAAAACAATTGTGTACGTGTATGAAATGTTCAAAGAATTAATGTGAAATTCATTAAAAACATACACAATCAAAGAGCTACTCCATCAGGCTGTGGTGCCTCAGCCTAGAAGGTGGGTTTGCTATCAGTCAGAAACAGGCTGGGTAGAGGGAGGGTGTGGTCCAAGGTTGAAAGCTAAAAGCTGCAGAAATGCTAGTGGGCAGAGGAGAAAGGGCAGGGAAGGGAAAACTGGGAAAAGCAGCCGATCCTAAACCATGGAAGGAGGGTGAGTCCATCTCCCTCTGGTGGAAACTTCCACAGCATCCGCCAAGTGCCCTTCAGGACAGAATCTGCCTTTTACTCACTATGCCTCACGTAGGCAGCTATGGTGAAGACAAGATTGCCATGTGGCATTTCTTAGGCGTCTTCCACTGTTCCCTGGCTCTCTTGCCAACAACTTGAGCTCGCCAGTTCCGCCTCGCGAGCCCACCTGGCTGTGCTTTCCACCAACGGACAGATATTCAAAACACCGCAGCCTCTTGGGTACCATCCAAGCACAGCTCCAGGTGGCCTGGACAGTTTGACAGTTGGCTTCGATGTGGCAGTGTAAAGGACAAAGACAGGACTGGGAGCAAGAGATACAGGCTGTGTGTAGGCCTTTCAGATGCAGCAAATAAAAATGCCCACATCGTTAGTACATGTATGCACTGGATATTTTGTAAGGGACATACTTATTTGTCGTTTACTGGAATCCAAATTGACGATGGATCCTGCATTTTACCTGGCAGGTGCCTGGGTTTCCCTGTCCAGGCTTGGATGGATATAGAGGCCTTTGCTAAAGGGTGCTAGGAAAGAAGCTGCAGACCGAAGTCAGGCGGGGACTCTCCCGCCATCAGGTCTTTGACTCTTCCATTCATAAAACCCACCAAGAGGCCATGGCAATGGGGAGGGCAGCTGGACCTCATCCATCACGCTGCCACGATTGAGGCTGGCTCCCAGTGCACGGTGGTTCCAGCACATTAATGATCATTATAGACCTAATGAAGATTGGTAACACTGCCAGTGGGCGGAGGCTCTCAACCCATTGTTCTGTCAGGCAGATGGGAGGGGCGCCCCTAGGGACCGGAAAAGTTGGGGGAGGGGTGCGTGGAAGGGGAACAGGGAAGGCAGAAGATGTGAAAGGTTCAGGAGTGGGTGGAGGAGGCTACATGGTGGACCTGAAGGCTTCAACCACGGGAACAGAGAGAAAAAGGCCCTAGGCATCAGCGTTGGGGGTATTCAGTTTCCTGGATCTACAGGGACAAATTTCACTGTCAGTGCCAAAGAGCACTGGACTATGTCTGTCACGGGTTCTGGGGCCAGAGTGAGGGAGAACCCTGCCTGTTGCTTTCTGGCTGCCAGTGGCCCCACGTCTTCCTTAGATTAGGACCCTTTTACCAGCATCCCCCTCTGGAGTTTCTTTGTATCCTCCTCTTATATATCAAACCCCTCTGTTTCTGGTGTCTGGGGAGATGGCTAGATGGTAAAGGGCTTGTAGGCTTGGCACCTGGTTGGGTTACCCCAGCACCCCCATGGAAATGTGGGGGTAGTTGTGTGCTCTTGTGGATCTGAACACTGAAGAACTAGAGACAGGAGAAGCCTAAGAACTTGATGACCAGACAGCCTTGCCAAATGAGTAGGCTTCAGGATCAGTGAGAGGCCTTGTCTGTCAAAAGAAGGTGGAGTATGACTGGGGAAGAATCTGTTTTAGTTCCTTGATCACTGGGGAAATGACCTGAGGAAACCGAATGAGAATGACCTCTGGCTTTCATAGACAATATACACACATGCATGCACACACACACACATATAAAAAAGTGTATGTGTGCGCGCATGTGTGTGTATACACACACACACCTGCTTCGGTTTTACAAGGACATATCAGTGTCCAGCATTTAGTCTCCAGCACAACAATCAAAGATCAGCTCTCTCCTTTTGGGATCCTAAACTTAAATCCATCTTTTGCCACATAAGGTAGCACCCATGTTGTTATGTATAACATTTATTCATGGATCTAAGGGTATTTATTTTGGAGATTTATTTAGTGAAGTTCAAGGTATGAGGAAATGTTGAGTAGGAAGGTGGGAAAAGACCCTTCTAGGACTCACCTGGAAGCTCTGGTTGCACTTTCCTTGAAGCAAAGGTAGAGCAGTTACACCTCCCCGATAGGGAGCATGTGCCACGGGGTAGGAGTCCTTCGTTTGCATTTGACTTGTACTGGTCATGCTCCTCACCAGACTGCTACTCAATTTTATATATGACAATCTTAGGGTGCATAGGCTCTCAGGGTCCTTGTACCCAGAGACTGGATGGTAATGTCTAGTCACATTTTACATGAAAGAAACTGAAGTTCCAGGACAGGGACCCCAGAACTGAAGGTGACACAAAATCCAGCTTTGCTAAACACCAGTGGGGTTCCCCTGTGCATCTCCAGGGACAAGGACTCTCAGACATGGGTGTCAAAAGTCGCTGGACCTAAGGCAACAGATTTTGTTTATTTGGGCAGGAGACTACATTGTGGGATAAAGGGGGAGCCTAGCTGAGGTCCTGAACAGAAAGCATAACACAGTGGAACAGGCAAGGTTTGGGAGCAGACAAATTCATGCTTGGATCCAGACCATCATTTACCAGTTATTTTATTTAATTGGTCTGAGTTTAATTGTCTCTAAAATAAGCTGGCAATCTGATCCCACAATGATTTAATGTCTCTATACATCAAACACTATACCAGGTATCTAGTGGCAATAATGATCACATCCCCTACCTGCTGCTGACTCTTTGGCTCCCATAGGCCACTGACATCCTTCTTTCAATGTCCTGTGACCCATATGTCTCTAATCAGATGAAGGCGCCCAATTTTATGGAAAGGTAAGGTCCTTCCCAAGAAACTCACCATTTCAGTGCATACAGGCACCTTACATTCCTGCGGAGGGCCACTTAATAATACCCATTAGGCAAAAAGATTAGCAGAAGTCTGGCTCTGCAGTGCTTGAATATGTTACACGGAAGGAGGAGTGAGGATGAATCTCTTCTCTGCCATCACCTTTCTGGTAGATTTTTCTCACTCCAGGTGTTCCAAACCCAGAGTGAAAACTTCCTCTCTTCCATCTGACATTTTCAAACGTGTTGCTGCATCCCCAGTGGAGCGATGCCACCAGGGATGGCGCTGCTCTCAGCTCCCACCCGACAAAGCTGCTCCTGAGATCTATTTGTGCCATAATGAATATACTGATTTAATAGCTTCAAAGACTTCATAGGCACACCTGCAGCTAAGAGCACAGTGTGGGGCTTGAGTTTTGCCTTTCTGTATGAATAATTTTGGCAGCTTGGGATCAATATCTTCCTCCCATATGCTTCGTATTCTCTGGAAACTCGAACTGGAGATACCCTTCCTCTCAGAACTTCTCAGCGTGAATACATTCAGAAATTCTAAAAAAGTAATAGGAACGGGAAGGGGAGAGTAGCATTTGGCTAGCACCTGCTCTCTGCCAAGCCTGGGCTGTACACCTTTGCAAGTGCAATCCCATTCTGTCTGCACAGAGCCTACCTGGGAGAAAGATGACCCGGGGCTCATTTTTGCAGAGCAAGAGATGGAGGGCTCAGGAAGGTGAAAGCTATTATTGATGCAACTAGATGCAAAGCCAGTGTCCTCTGGGTCCAAACTGTTCTCGTAGGCCACCCTCAGCACCCTGACTCTCCTTCTCTAGCCATGCTATTCTCAAACCTCATCTCATTGAGAGCGTGGACTGATTCAGAATGGAAACTTGAAACTCTGCTGTGAGATTCTTGGCTCAAACTTTGCCTTGGACCGTGTCCCTTTGATCCTGGGTTAAGCGGCTTCAACATCTCCATCTCCTTGTGTGTGAACAGAAGCAAAGTTAGACAGAGCTGTCTGTGGCCTCGGATGGAAGGAGACTTTGACGCTAGTCTAGAAAAATGTGTGTCTTTCTCCAAGTGTCCTGGTCTAGGGGAGGTGGATTCTTTCCGTGGATGTTCTGACAGCCCTCGCAGCTGCCTGCCAACCCAGCTCCCAGGCTGCCCCATGAACTGTGCCATGGTTCTGTCAGGGGAGATTTGGGTGTATCCCCCTCTTCACATTAATCTTCATTTTCATTTGCTGCCATGAAGATACATCTTGAACCATTCACTCAGGAGGCAGAGAGGGAGTTCTTCCACATCCCAGACGACAAACTTCACAGATGGCTCTTTGTCCACTCTGGCTACCTTGGATGTTACAAAATAAACTATTGAGGAAATGGCTTTGGTTTTCCCTGCTTTGCACTACATGTCCTTCTCCATCTGTAAATATGTCCAGGACAATAATAGACCATTTTATTATTGTGCATCCTTGGCCAAGATGATGAAAATGTCCTTGTAGCTCTGAGAGTTGAATGATTTAACTCCATGGTGCTCCCCATGGCCATGGTCCTCAGACAGCACACCTGCAGTGTAGACAGTGAACAATAGTCTCTTTATGTCCACCCCAGAAAGTCAACAGGCATTTTTCATCGCATGCATGCCACCACATCTCAACTTTTGGGAAAACCTGCTTAGCTCTGGAACTCTGGCTTCTTTGAATTCTCAAGCGTTGGTTAAGAATCTCACTTTTATTGACGAGCTACCCACCAGTTCTCCTGGGCTTTTAACAAGTAGAAAGCTGGTTAAATAGTAAACATTCCTCAAGCAATGGAGAGCTCTTATCTCTGAGGATATACTAGGTGCCCTGATTTTACCTCCCAAGGAAACACTCCTATAGAGTTGGAAGGGGAGACTAACATTATTGAACTTTTGCTGTTGGTTTCCTCTGTTTCATAGTCTTTGCTACTTTATTGGTATTATTTAATTTTATTTAATTTCTGGTAACTATTTCATTATTTTATAATGGCAAGAATGCAGACTGAGAAAATCTAGCCGAGGTGAATGTGAGGCTAGAAGGTCTCATAAGGTTTCAAAATTTGTGCCCATCATAAAGATTTGCTTCTTCCCCACTTTTCCGATTATGTAGTTTTGCAAAGCCCAAGGAATCAGTACTTATACCCCAAATTGGACTTTTTTGATGCTGTTTTAGAAAACATTTAGGGCTGAAGAGATAGCTCAGAGGTTAAGAGCACCGACTGCTCTTCCAGAGGTCCTGAGTTTAATTCCCAGCACCCATGGTGTTTCACAACCATCTGTAATGAGATCTGGTGCCCTCTTCTGGCCTGCAGGCATCCATGCAAGCAGAATACTGTATACATAATAAATAAACAACAAATAAATAAATCTTTAGAAAATAGAAACATTGATATAAATTACTGATTGTCATAAATTAGAACAAACCACTAGGCTTACACTATCTGGTTTGTTTGCCATTGTTTATTGAGCACAGGGGCACAGTCTATATTAAGGTAATATAGACAGGAAATAAGATCTTAGCACTTCCTCAATGCAGCCTCAGAGACAAGCATGGGCACTCTAGGTCCATTTTACAAAAGAGAACAACTTAATGCTTACTTGGAAAAACAGAGATGGCCAAAGCAATATTTTATTAAATGCTGAAAGTTGAGTGAAAGCTTTATAAATAAAGAAATACAGTGAGGGATAGGTACAAGAAATGTGGAAAGCGTGAGATTTTCCTATAGGAGTTTGTGTGAAGGCCCAAGCAACATTCGCTGGTAGAAATCTACTGAGTGGATTCTCAATGTGGTTGATATTGAGAGGTTTCCGCTGGGTAACACCTGACCTTTAGCCTTGCTACAGGATTAACTTACCAAATGACCTCCATCTAGTATGGCAGATCCCCACGAAACACACTCAGAAGGCCAATGCACACTCGATATTGCCAGTATAATAAACAAGAAAGGCTCAGCTCTTGTCCTGGGTGAAGTACTGTAGTTGGACAAGATGCTTTAATTGTCTTTTGCTTTTGTGAATGCGTTCTGCAGGGAAGTAAATTATATCTGAAAGTTCCTGTGTGAAAATATACTCAGGGCTTGATTAGATAGTTATGTAGTCTAAGGGTTCTGTAGCATCGGACCATCACGGCTTCTTCAAATATTCTTACAATAGAGATACATTTCCATGGAGACAGCATGGCTTGAGTCCTTGAACTCGTTGTGTCCTGGCCATTGTTGATGCAGGCACTGCTCATCTCTCTCCTTTTCTCTGTTCTAGGAGTGCCAATGCTCTGTTTTTCAATTTTCCATCACTGTGCTACCTTTTGATCTGAAGTCTCTTCTGTTATTAGCAACTCTCTGTTATTTAGCTTATTTCTCTAGTTTCTGAGTTTTTGAAAGTCCCCACAGGGATGCAGGGATAATGGCCATTCTTGAGGCTGGGAGACTGACTTCATAAGAGACCACACGGGAAGAGCCCAGCAACGATGGCAGTTGGTTATAGAGTCACTTGTTCTTCAAGATCCTATTCAGTTCCTTCTGGTTTTAGGGAAAAATAAAATAAGCTGCAAAACTACGATTTTCTCATCTTCTCATTCCTCCATCAAAAGTAAAACAAGACCATGGATCAGGGAAAGGTTTTCTTCTTTGATAATCAACCTTTATACTAATTATAAGCACTGTTTCAAGCTGGTAGTTTTGGTGGCATTGGGACTCGGGAACTGGATAGGACCTCTATCAGTCCCACAGAACCCACCTGTCCCTGGAGTCACACAGCACCTGCAGGAGAATAGGTATGACGTCGTGGCCCAAAGAGTCTGACATTTCCTTTTGCTCATATTGGAGTTTTGAGTCAGTTTTCACTGTTGTCAGTCATCAGGGTCAAGGCCAGGTTCAGCTTCAGTGTGTGGTAAAGACAAAGCTGGAATCCAGACCATACAATGAGTCTTGATGTCAGGCAGAATAGAAAAATCGGCTTTTCTTTAATATTGTCCTGGTCTTTAATATTGCCATCAGCAACTAACGCATCCAAGTCTTTCAGATTCAGTTATCATATATGCCCCCCATGAAATATGTATAACTTTAAATCTCACTTTATAGACTAACAGTTGACACTAAATATATTATATAGTCAGTTAGTTGTCAACAACATGCTGTTGGTATTGGTTCCACATTCATAAGTTTTATCAGAATACTGTTCCCCATTGTTTATTTTATTTTGTTTGTAAAATTTTTTATTTCTTACAATATGTGTAGTTCCAATAAAACTAATTGTAAAGATTTATTCTCTTAAAAATATGTATATGTGATTTTTGTGTGGGTATGTGTGGGTATGGGTGTAGAAATCTATGGAGGCCAGAAGAGGGCAATGGATTCCCTGGAGCTGGAGTAAGGTTCTCATTGTGGGTGCTGGGAACTGAACTTGAGTCCTCTGTGATAGTAGAAATCTCTCTCAACTTCTGAACTATCTCTCCATCTTGGTTTCGTTTCTATCTATCTATCTATCTATCTATCTATCTATCTATCTATCTATCTATCTATCTATCTATCTATCTAACAGGGCCGATGAGTCTTCAGGCTTGCTCGTGACCCTTTCTTCTTTCTGAATCTTCTCTTTTGAAATGGAAACGACTGGCCTCTGCTTGTCTCCCTGTTGTGTTTCAGAGACAGGCAACTCTTCTAGTGTGACCGGTTCACAGATCGGGAGAAGTCCTGCCTCGGGATGAATCATACGTGGAGCTGCTAACATGCCTGACCTAGATAAGATTTTTCAGGGTTTATGGGTTGAGTAAATACTTGGTGGGATACTGGGAGGGAGTGACTATGCTATATATTCATGAAGGGCTTGATTCTGAGGAGGCATGAGGAGGGAGTGACAGGTTGAGTCATATTCTCTTCAGATTTGTATCCCTAAACTTCAGCACCTCAGAATACAGCTATATTTGTAGATAATGGTCATTTATACAAGTATTTTGCAAAATCCAACCACATGAGTGGACTCTAGTCTGACTTATACCAAGAATATGGCTCAGCTGTAGATTGCTTGCCTAGTGTGAGAAAGACCCTAGGCTCAAGTCCCTTTACTATCAAAATTAATGAAGAGAGATAGGGCTCAGATACATAGAACATGGAAAGACCAGGTGAGGGCACAGGGAGAGGCGAGTTACCCGCAAATGAAGAAGAGCTCCAGGCGGAACCTGCTGTGATCAGACGGACCTTGGATTTCTGTCCCCAGAACGATCAAACCTAAGTTTGTATTGTAGAGTCACCTAGTTTGTGTTCTTTCTTTGTGGCAGCCCTATCAGCATCATACAGTTTCTATGGTCAGTTTGGTAATTACCTGGAGGGAAATTTAGCAATGTCACTTGAAGGTTAGTCAAACGTAGAACTTGGATACTTGACTGATTTGTTTATTGCAAAGTTGACATTGCTTCGGCTCAACTTGAGTGCTTTACTCCTCTGGTGCGTGTGTGCATGCATGTGTGTGGGTGTGGGTGTGTGTGGGGGGTCACTAATGAACAGAAAAGAGCCCAGCCAGTTCTACACAATGTATGCTTCAACTGAGCTCTTCTCCCAGACTCCCAACTCTTATATTTTAAAATGTAAAATCATAGCATCTCAAGTTTACTTCCTTAATAACCTAAGGAGGTTTTGTTTCTGAAGATTCTATATAAAATGTGTTTCCTTTTAGGAAGTGCATCTTCCTCAACTCATAGTAAAAAAAAAAAATTACACTGTGCTCTTAAGTGCAGAGATTCTTGGAAATGAAAGTTGCCTTTAGTTTCCAACAATGTCCCCCCCCCCATTTTCATCTCCAGTGTGGGCTTCAGACGCCCTAACTGAAGGTTTGCGTCGAGACACTGTCTGGAGCCAAACCCTTTGAAGTTGGCTATGTTCCACTGAAAGGAGCCGCGGGATCCAGGAGCCTTCCCTTCAACATCAGTCTTGACCTCCCTCCTGCCCTCATGAGCATTCTAAAGAATTTAGCCTGGCAAGGTTCTCTTTTCCAGTCCTAAATTTTTCTGTCTGGGTTCCAACACTTAAACACGGATGTGTAAAAAGAAAAAAAATTGCTGAAAATTCCTTGTTGACACCTCATTTCCGAGCTGGAGTTACCAGCAGAAAGCAAGGAAATATCAGCGAATGTGTGAAGAAGGGTCTTGCCAGCATTCAACATAGACTTGAAGATCAACCAAGTGTTGGGGATACAGCAGTAGTGGTTCACGGGCCAACCCCGGGAATATGCTTTTCTGGAGGAAAAGGAAAATCTTGCCTGTTTTATCATTTATTTTTTAAAATGTAAATGCCATTGAAGTCACAACCAAGTGGGTACCTCACTGGAAGTCATATTTCACTCTTTCATGATCTAGCGCCTGAACTTTAGGTCCCTTTAAGAAACACAAAGAACAGTGTTATATGTCAGAATAGCTGTATATCAAGTGAGCATGTTTCCATGTACCCAGAATGTCATTTCTCCCAGGCCCCCTCCCACAAGTTAACAAAGCAAACAGAGCAAAAACTTCTGTAGATCTTCATTACTTGGGCTCCGGGTGCCTTACCGGTGTTCTGCAATAGGTGCACTTGGAGTTGACGGTCTGGTTGGTGTGCAGAGGGTGAGGTGGACATTAGGAACTTCAGTTTGGACTGAAGTTTCATTTACTCATTGCACGCCCTTGGCTGTGTCATTCTAAATTTGTGCCCTAATGTGGAAATAGTATGCGCCTCAAATATTTTTGTGTATACGTTCAATGAGATGATGGCTGTGAATCTGGTCCTTAAGCCACAATTGGGCCATGCAGATGTTAGCCATTATTTTCAACAGCATCTGTGACCTAGTTTTGACTGTGGTTTACTTTCGGGGAGAAGAGCCTTATAAAAAGCCTCTTGGCTCATCTGGAGCAAGCCTAATCCACTGATTTAATACCCAAGATCATATTATAAGCAAGTGCCCCAATGCCAAAATAGACCGACTCCAGGACTGTTCCTACCCTCTGTGTTCTTGCTTGCTAATTAGTGCCAAGTAGCGTTTGCATCAGCCTACTAAAATTTAAAAGTCCACTTAAATAAAATCCATACTCTCAGATAGAGCATCACCTCCAGGGTCTACCCTGTGTTCAGCTAAGGGAAGCAAAATGCATGTTGTAATTTTTCTATCTCCAGTTCACCATTATCTACATGGAAGTTGCTTTCACCAATTATACATTGTCTCTCAGATACTCTTTAATATGATCCTCTGATGCACGTACTTTCTTTTAGATGGCTTCATATGCATGGTAATGTTTATGACAGCTGCCTAGTGAATGTCTGGAAGAGATTAGTCATTTTAAAAGGGAGAAAGCCACTACTGGTTCAGAATTCGCGTTGGATGGAATTCTGTAAGATGACCCCCAATTTTTTTCATCTCACACTGTTCATCTCACCATCTTATCAGGTGACCACAGAGTGGCTTTCTGGTTCAGTGACTGATTTCTTGGAATTCAGAGAAAAGAATTCGATGAAGCCTCCTCCAAACCCACCCAGTCTACTTTGGCCTCTATGCACAGCTTCCTCCAGACAGGCATCATCCATAACCTCACCCATTCTGTTCATTCCTGATGCCGTACATTGCGTCAGTGACAAACCTCGACTCCTTTTTCCATGGCCTTTGGTGATGAGGCACTAAGTAGTACTTCTGCAGGGTAGTTTATTTGCCAGGGATGAGCTGATGGTATAGAAGGGCGGGCCCTGGCTCGGGTTCAGGAGGCCTGGGTCCCCATTATGCTGGAGCCACTGCTCAGCTTCCAAGTGGAGCCTTGCCTTCTGCTTTCTCCATTTGTTAATGTGAGAAACCAGTGATTTGAACAAAATGCCCTTCAGAGCTTTTTGAATCTGGAGTTTTCCATATCTACCAGGTTTGTGAATGTGGAGAGAATATAGACTTATAAAATCTAGTAGGTCTGGTCTCTGATTTTGAGGAAATCACGAAAGGTCTTTAAACCCTAGCACTCATTGGGTAGGAAACAGTGATGATCATATTCAGTCACGTTCAAAATGTGCTCATGTGTATGCAATACTATATTCTACCATAAAGCCAATTTCCTGTCTCTCTCGTTAACTCTACGAAAGCACTAACCGTGTGGTAACAGAATAAGAAGTGGCAGACAAACAGCATCAAAGTTGGGGCTTTGTCTGCAAACTCATCTCATCTTGCTCCAGGTGTATGTGGAATTTCTGGTTTCTTCTAGCTCTGGATCTCTTCGGCTATGGGTTTTCCACACAACTTCACTCCAATCACTAACACTCTTTGCAGAGAAAATTGCTGACACCCTTTCCCTACAAAGGATGTTAGGGACATTTAAGATGCAAAGGCAGCGTGGTGAGGCCTCAGATATTGACAGTAAGGGCCTGTGACTTCTAGGATATTTTCATGATGTGGACAGAAAAGGAAGCTGACAGATTAGGAGAGGCTGGGGTTGGAATGTGGACACATTACCATCACACCTTGATGACTTCATTGCCCATAACAGATTAATGCCTGTGTAAACTTGATTCCAAGGCGCCACGCGGAAGCATAGCCCTTGAACCAGAAATTGGGCCATACCATGACCTTGATCTTCCAGATTCTTTAAAAGTGTGGGAAATTTTCGGTGGTTTACAAGCTCCACCCAGGTAGTGCCTTGTTCTAGCAGCCTGCGTGGACTAAGACGCTTAAAGACTTAGACGCAGGTTAGAGTATAGACAGATATGAACCGTCGTGTTGAGGAATAGAAACTTGAATACCCCAGGCCCTTTGCTGGCTGTGCATGACTTGACAACCCTCCCATACCATGGTGAAAAGGTTAAACAGTATTTTGAAAAGTTTTCAGTAAAAGACAGAATTGGACTTGATTCTGAGTTGGTTTGGCCCAGAAGTCTATGCTCTTCTCCCATGACTGTGTTTCTTTACGGACACTCAGTGGTTGGAAGGAGTGGTCGGTGCCTTTTCTGTGAAGATTTGTGTTGTCTAGCTATACAGGGTAGGATAGGGCTCAGCTGCAGGGGGAGGCTGGGACGGCAGGTCCACTGGGACTGATTGGCTGTGTGAACTACAGAGGTTGACGGCCCTTTCTGTGCTTGTATATAATGGCTCTATGAAATGGTCCCTCCTCAGGGGCCCTCGAACTCTCACATCTGAGGCTTCTTGTTTTATTTAGAAAAAACCGCTACTGACAGGCACCTCACAGATTAATCCACAGAACCTATCAGCTTGTGTTTTCCTGCAAATCTGTGAGAGTCCTTGCCCACACTTATGTGGCAGGCTCAGGAAACTGTGGAATCTGTGTGTTTTCTGGGGGGAAATCTTTGCTATTGAACTGGTGCCTGAAGAGTATGGAAGTATGGAGAGTGTTTTTTTATTCCCCCTCATGAGCCCCCAAAATGAACATTTCCCTGGATTAGTTCTTTGGCATGTCTCAGTATACAGAACCTCATGAAATATGTTATTTCAAAAATTCAGGTTCAAATGCTTCAAAGCTGAATGGAAACAGCTTAGAACGAGATATCTTTGTTTATTCGGAGAACTTGGGAAAGCATAAGTTATTTTGAACTTAAGGGGTCTGGATAACAGTCTGCTTCAAAACCAGTTCTTTCCCATTAAAACATTTTTTTTTTCTTTCTGGCAAAGATCGGAATTTTAAGCATGTAAATTTTGAATACAAATAGGAGTCTTTATTCTTGCCTCAACTTGCATTATTGGTTGTGATAGGTCCAGAAAAGATGAATTTGATAAAAGCAGTGAATTGCTCTTGTTTTCATATCTTAGGGGGAAAAAGCCTATAATTTCCAATCACTTTTTCCTAGAGCTTTGTGGTTCATGACAGACGGGGACATGGATGGTGGTCAGTAATGATAGAGATGCTGATGGCAGCCATTGGAATACACACCTCTTGATTTCTGGGGTACCATGCCATCTCCTGAAGAATATCAGTAGCAATGCTAAGAACATGCACAAAACCACCTACTCTTCATTATAAACATGGCATTCTTGGGCCAGGTGTGTGGCAACAGAAACCTATAACTGTGGCACGCAGGAGGGGATGGCCAAGGATCATCAATCTGAGCCACATCATGAAGCCTTCTCTCAAAACGCAAAAAAAAAAAAACAAACAAACCAACGAATATCAGTGACAGTTTTTAATTGAAGAGAATTAGGAAAACATAGTTAAGCTGATACCCATGTGTCTTGGTACCATTTTGGTTGCTGTGGTAAAGTAGCATGACAGCTGCCACCAGAGAGGGAAACAGTTTATTCTGGCTGACATTTGAGGGTACAGTCTGTTATGGCCAGGGAGTCATGGTGGCCAGAACCTGGGCAGTTCATTCCATTGCATCCATAGTTGGGAAGCAGAAAGAGAAACACTCATCCTCAACCAGTTTCTCATTTGAATGCTGTCCAGTACCCAAGCTGAGAAAAAGGTGATATCAGTGTAGGGTGGGTCACAAGTGACGGCAACACCTAGTTTCATTTCTGCTGCTAGGATAAAATACTCTGACACTGAGCAGCTTATGACAGTTCTAGGTTATGGCCCATCATAGTAGAGAAGTCACGATGGCTGGAGCTTAGCAACAGCAGAGAGAAATAAATACATGAGACCTGCTTCTTACTTACTTGATTTCTTCTCACATAGCGTTTAGAACTTCCTGCCTAGGAAAAGGTGTCACCCACAGTGGGATATGTTCTTTTCTCATCAATGAATAATGAAGAAAATCCCCTAAAACATGCCCGCAGGCCAGCATGATCTAGATGATTTCCCATTGAGACCCTCTTCCCTCGGTGATTCTAGTTTGGGTCAAGTTGACAACTAAAAAATAACTATCATCGTGGGAACACATTTTTTTCTTCTAATTTCACATTGTAGAAAACTAAGATGCAGGGAAATTACATAAATAGTTGCCAGGCATCTGAACTTAGATTTGAGCAGGGATGCTGAGCAGGGGTGCTGAGCAGGGGTGCTGAGCAGGGGTGCTGAGCAGGGGTGCTGAGCAGGGGTGCTGAGCAGAAAAAGTGAGGTCAATTTGGGAAAGCTCTGTCCTGTCATTCCCCTCAAGGATGTGCAGGTGGCACAAGGCTCTTAATCCAGGAGCAATAGAAGCAGCCTCTAAGTAGCAAGTGAGGACCATGCCCAAGTGTGCCAGAGAGTCTAGATGCTCAAGGATAAACTGGGATGACAGTCATGTGGTATGGGAGCAGACATACATCTATAGAGAGAATAAGGCACCCCCATCCCATGGTGATTTTGTCACATAAAATAGCTGGATTTTATATTTGTCCAAGCAAAATATGTCATATTTTCCTTCTGTATATGGTGCAAGAGATACTCAGTTTGAACAGCCACAGTTACCATCAATATTGTATAGTTGTCTTATTTTCAAGATTGCACACACCAATCTAGTTATCCATGCTGCCCCATAGCCAGCAGTTTCCTTGTTCTCTGGAGAGACTCTTAATTTGCAGGCAGAAGACTTTATTCTAGAACTCTCAGATCTTCATGCATCTGGAAACATGCCTACATGTATGTATGTACACACATGTTTTTTTATAACACGGTTAACTATAAACCCTTTTCACTAAGATTTGTAAGTCTGAATTTAATGGGTCCACAATATTTTTTTGATGAGCTATATATATCACACATATCACACAGTATGTTTAACAATTAGAGGGACACTTCCTGCCACTTATCCATCAACTACAACTGTGACCACTTCTTCATTGTCTGTCCTGTTACCAGGAAAGTCTGCACGTGCACAGATCAGGTACACAGTACAGTTTATTTAATCAAATAATTTAATAATGAATTAAATAATAAATAACTAATAATTAATTAAATAATAAGTAAAAATTAAGTTAATAATTAAAATGAATTAATCCCACCCATGAGGAGTATCCACTATGCCTGCTGTGTCCATTATCTACTTAAAAATGCTAAGAAATTGAGTGTTTAAATTGTTTGCTAGCTCCTGTGGAGATGGCTGTGAAGGTAACACACTTACTGGGTGTCTTAGGGTTTCTATTGCTGTGAGGAGACACTGTGATCAGGAAAATATTTAATTGGAATGACTTGCTTGTGGTTCAGAGGCTCAGCCCTTTGTCATCATGGCAGGGACATGACAGCATGCAGACAGACATGGTGCTGGAGAAGTAGCTAAGAGTCCTATGTCTTAGAGGCAACAGGAAGTAGACTGAGACACTGGGCATGGCTTGAGCATATATGAGACCTCTAAGCTCACCTCCACAGTGACACACTTCCTCCAACAAGGCCACACCTACTCCAATGAAGCCACACCTAATAGTCCCACTCCCGTTGGGGGCCATTTTCTTTCAAACCATCACACTGAGCAAGCATGTGGACCTGAGTTTGGATCCGCAGAACCTATGTGAAAACTGGATGTGGTAGTGTGTGCTGTGACCCCAGCACAGGAAGGGGAAACAGTAGAGATGGGAGAATTCGAGGGGCTCACTGGCCAGCTAGACTAGCTGAAATGAAAAGCTCCAGGTTCAGTGAGAGATTCTGTATCAGAAAATAAGAGGATCAATAGACAGACAATGACCTCTAGCATCCATACGTGCATACACATGAACACCTCTCCACACATGCTCATACATGTGTGCATACACTACACAGCAACAGAAACAAATGGGCGATGAAAATGAACCTTAAGAACTGTAATGACTAGATCAAAAGTGGGTGCATGTTTTAAAGACATTTCACTCAGTCATTTTCTCGAGTGGGATTCTGATAGTGCACCGAGTCCTCATATCTTTGCAGGCCTGGAGTTTATGCGCTTTGATAACTTAATTTCCTTTATTAGTCAAGGACTTAGCTACAACAAGAGGCAGCTGTAGCTTGTGCTGAGTCCGGGTGATGCCTACTTGGTTTTGAAAAGTGAATCCATGGTGAGTTCTCTCAAGTCGTCTCCTCTCCACAGTGCTCATTCTTGGTCATCCTAACATAAAAGCACACGACTGAGGAAAGGGTTCCACCTAGTACCCACAGGGACAGAACCAATCTTCACGTGCAATCTCTGCCTTTCTTGACATTGTCTGTGTGCCATCAGACTTCCCTGGGGAAGGCTACTGCACTTTGTCTGGCAATGGCTGGCAGATGTCCTGACAGACCAGTGCCATTGGTGGTGATGCCTAGGCTTCACAAGAGTTCCAGCAGAGTCGTGTGAGATTTTTTCCACTTAAAGGTGGAATATACAAAGAAACTTTGAAGTCTGTGGATCAGACAACGTCTTAAACAAAACATTTCATTCTCAGTTACTGACTAGTAGGAGGGGTCAAGATTGCCAAGAATGGGTCTCTAGCAGGAGGCCAGCTTGGGCTACAGCACAAGTTCAAGGATAGCCTGGATGCTTAGTGAAACTTTTAAAACAAAAAGTAAGAAGGCTGTGGGTACAGTTCAGTGGTTGAAGACTTGCCTCATATGCCGGACACATTAGGTTCAATCCCCAGTAATGCACAACATAGAGGAAAGGAGTGGGGTTCAAGAGAAGGGGAGAGTGAGAGCTACCTTCCACAGTCAATCAAAAACACCTACATAGTTGTTGAGATGCCATCTCTTTCCCAAACTTCTTATGTCTTTAAATCTCTCTTCTAAAGCTCTTAAACCACATAGTTGAGCTGCTAGCTGAAGCTTAGAGCTAGGATTTCCCCTGCTGAACTGTGGTTGAGGTGCTAATTAGCAGGGAAGGTGCCAGCTGGCAGATGGCCAAGAGGAGAAGCACAGAAGTCCAAAGACCTGTGCAAACGATAGATCGAATAACCTGTGGGTTGCACCGTGTGAGGCCCACCTCCGACGAGTTACCAAGGAAGTCCCTCCGCCCCATGAGAGCCACATCAAGTTGGCAGTGGGACCATCTCCTCACTAGCTAAACATGACAATAGTAGGACCACTCTTCCCAGCAAGCTCGAGATGTTAAACAAGATCAGCTAAGGGCAGTAGACTAGGTGGCTCTTCTCATTGAGCAACTACTTAGCCAAAACGATTTAATTTTCACACAACTCTATAAAGCAGGCATGGGGTTAGTGTTTTGTGGGAGAGTATTTGGAGGAGGAAGCAGCTTGCTAAATGCCACATCCCCCCACCCCCCGCAAATCCCCTACTGGAGTCCAACTGCAGGAAGCTTGGCTTTTAATGGACATTTGATAAATGTCTGTACTATTGAAGGCAGAGAAAAAATTATCTTCTTGTTAAGAACTTAAAGAAAATATATTTGAAGGTGTTGGGAGCTTCCTTGCCCTGGTTTTCTGTGTTTAGTTCACCTGTCCTGGTTTAACCAGTACACGTGAGTATTCTTTATGTAATAAGTGCATAGTTTTACTGAATTTAATTTAGGTTACATAAATCTAAAGGCTGCTGATGGCTAGCAATCTTACAAGGGCAATGAGCTGGAATTCCCTTGGAGCCTTGGGGCTGGATGACTTTAACTTAGCCATTTGCTGAGTTCAGCTTTTATGAGGGTGAATTTGCTGCATCCCCGCAATAATCCAATGGAAGCCTGGATTCTCAAGCCGCCATGGATGAGATTTAAGACCCTAAGACTGTTATAAACATAAATAAAAGAAGGCCCAGCAGAGATGTGCAAGTCTAATGTTCACACTCCATCAGAATGATGGAATGGCAGCCTGGAATTGGGCAGCAGGTTGGCTCTAGGATCCCTAAGAAGAAAGAGAAACTTACCCAGCAAAGATGAAGCCTGGCTCAGTAGAGCCTCTGTGATACTGGAGGGTTCTGAGGCCAAATATCCAGCCAGGTGCTACATATGGAATTTCTGTCAATGGGTGGACTATCTGGGGAATACAGATGCACATGTGCACACACATACACATACATGTAATGTGCACACAGATGTACATACATACTTTCAAAGAGACAAACACATAGATTAATACAAGTATACACGTGCACTCACAATGTACACACATACACACACACCACACACACATGCACGCACACACACATACTATTCCTTCTTAATTTGTCAGTACATTTTACAGAACTCATTTTAAATTCACAAATAAGTGAAAAATCAGGTTCCTTTTTATGACAAATGTCCGGGGGGGGGATGACACACACATGTATTTTCTGCTTGGACTCTCATAACATAATAATAAAGTGGATGATATAACCCAGAAATCTCATTTCCTTAGGCACTGGAAGCTGGAATTACTGATTAAGGTGTGTCAGGTGACTTGCTTTAGGGCCCGCCTTCCAGGCTGACAGCTGACCGCCTTGCGGGGTTCTCAGGTGGCCATTGCTCTGAAATAAGCTGTCTGCATCCTGCTCTACTTAGGATCAATTGTACTGGAAGAGACACGTAAGGTCTTAAGTACTTCTGAAAACACTTTGTCTCCAAAGACACTCTGTTGGGAGTTGGAGCTCTACTGGAGGAAGTTTGGGGAACATGATGCAGTCCATGACAAGGTGACGTCACATCTTTGCCTTCCCACCTATGTTAACTTCTCTTGAGGAAAGTCATGGTGCACTTAGCCCACTGTGGGACTGTGATGTGTCTATGGCATGTTGTTGCTTTGGTAACCCTAGCAAACCAATACAACCCGCATCTAAGCAATAATGACTTAAAATTAATCGCCTACTGTATCTCATTCAGTCAGTGTTTTAAATATTCTTTATGGCAATTCTGAAGCCTTGGTCTTAAATTCCCATGTCAAAGAAGACAGATTGGGATTTGAATTCCAGACTTCTATGCTATTTTTTCTCCCCTGCTTTATCTCTGACCATAAATCACTTTTCAAAAATCATAAGTATGATTCTTTTGCCTTTCAGTGACATGACTGCCTCTGATCTACTAAATATGTCCTGTGGTTAGCAATGGAGACAGGGTGAGCTCTAGCACCGGGAAAGAATGTCTCTCAGGGAGAGAGGCCCTGAGGCTTTTGTTGTCCTTTTCCTAACTACGCTGTCGCAGACACATGCTTTTCCATTTGTAGTGTATGAGTCTGCAGGCAGCTAACGACTGCTGGTTGGGGGAGAGGTCTCCTTCTGTGGGGGAGCCACTGGTAAGTTGTCCCTGTTCCTGGAAGCAACTTTCTCCAATTAAACATATTCACAAATGTACAACACATAGATTCATACATAATACATACATGTGTAATATTATGTACATTGTAATCAGAGTTTATGTATCATTTGGACTATTGAAAATACTGTCTGTTAGTTGATTTGTAGGCAATGGGAAATACATCACAAGCAAACAGTTTATTGTTTATTCAAACTAAAAATCCCCTTTATTACATTTTATTTGATGGGCTAATAATCCTCTCTTCTAAACTTTGTATAAATCTCTATGTTCCTGTATTGGCCTGGGTGTTGCATTCATGTGGATTTTTATGTGATGTTCCATCTCCTTCCAATCCCAGTGCTTCCTCTTCTAGTTCTCTGTCCTTTGCCCTGACCTCAGCAAGTCACTGATTTGTTTTATGTCACAGGGTTCTCTGGGATCAGTGAAATCAAACAAGAACGAGATGGTAAGTGCACATTAAATTCCACAGAGCCTGTGAGGACTGTCACTATTAATCCGTGGGAGGGAGGTGACTGGTTGTTTTCTCTTGGGGACCACACCTCATGATCCTGTATGAAGCTTTGTGACGGTAGCCTTTGATAACATCTCTATGATTTACTATCTAGATGAAAATTTTTGGGAAGGGTCTTTGCCACTTATTTATGTTCAACAAGGTGGACCTGGGATGGACACGGAGAAGCTTTCTAATCTGTGCTTCAGGTTCAATGACTTTCTGATATCGGGGTCACAGGAGATTGGATACCACATCCAATCTGAAACACACACACAGAGGGAAAAGGTTATGAGAGACAATATAGATTTGACAGCAGCAATGCCACCAGGGGGTTGGGGTGGAGTGAGTTATCACGCCCTTTGACAGACAGGGTACATATGGAAGGAAACGGGATATCCTTGTTCCAGTGCACCTGGTACTCTAGGTGCTCTCAGAATTCCTAACGACTGTAGAGTCAAAAATAAAACTAGAAAACTATGTGTATGATGCTTCATCTGCCTTGTCAACTGGACGGGTTCCGGCTCCGTCGGGATGTAGCCTGGGTCCGCACTCCAGCTCTCCATTTGGTGGTGGCCCTGACTGTATGGTGGAAAGGATAGCAGTTTGCAGATATTTTTGAGTCAAAGTGTATCTAGAATAGCAAAGCTCACCATGTGCACTGAGGGCAAAGGCCTTGAGATCCGACAACAAACAGAGCACCCTCCCTGATGGAAAGATGCCTTCTAGAGTGGAACTTGGGAGGGAGGTTAGGGGATTGGTAACTCTGGAGGTCAGCTTCTGGAGCCTCAAAGACAAGTATAGTCCAGAGCTGGCCTCGAACTCACAGAGATCACTGACCACTGCCTCCCGAGTGCTGGGATTAAAGCTGTGTGCCACTACTACCCAGCTTCACTCAAGGTCCCTTTCAACCTAGCCTGAGTCCAGGGCCAACTACTTCCCCCTATGTGCTTGTATTTGTATTCCCCATCTCTGCTTCCACCTATGTTAGTGCCATTTCCTTCTAGAATGTTCTTATCCCTTCTAAGTGTCCCCACCCTTGTAAAATCATCTCCTGTAAGATGCATACTCAGAAGTCTCCTACAAAGGCACAGTCCTTGCAACACCAATTACTAAAGGATAGTGATCAAACATTGCTTCTCTGTCCCCAGGAGCAATCCAGCATTGCTTCTTTGTCCCTAGGCCTTAGAACTGCGCAAAACTCAGCAGGTCCCTGAAGTGTTTGCTGCAAATGAACATAGCCACAGTAGAGCAGAGAGAGGCAAACGGGGCCCATGAAGCCAGACCAGTGCTGACAGACAAGGTTTTGGGGTCTGACCTCCAGAGAGCTGCTATGGTTTGGGTGGCCACGGGTTAATCAATTTTGTGAGATCTAGTCATCTATATATATGGAGTGTCATGGGAGTTGGGCAATAATTCAGTCAGTGAAGTGTTTGCCTTGTAAGTATGAAGACCCACGTTTGAGCCCCAGAACCCACATTAAAAAAAGCCTGAAATGGGGGTGGGGGTGCACACCTTTAATCCCAGTACTTGGGAGACAGAAGTAGGTGTGTCTCTGAGTTTGAGGCCAGCCTGGTCTATAAAGTGAGTTCCAGGACAACCAGGACTGTTTCAGAGAGGCCCTGTTTTAAACAAACAAACAAACAGCATGACCTAACTGTACGTGTTTAAATGCCCAGTGCTAGAATGGAAGAGACATGTAGCTCTCTCTGGGGTTCACTGGCCAGTCAGCCTAATCTACCCGATGAACTGGCAAGTGATGAACGTCACTTCAAAACCAGCCAAATAAATGTATGTCATATGAGGAATCAGGTTAAAGGTTATCCACTGGCCTCCACACAAACACACACCTTTGCACACAGATGGACCTGCACATACATGCCCATCCCATCGTACAGAGGATGATGGTAAAACCACATTCACCAAGATTTTCAGATCAAAATAGCCCAAACAATGTAAACAGTAAAATGTAACCCAGGATTGGCAGTGGCTGGAGAAGGTAAAATTAAATGTAGTGGCATAAATCTCAGGACTGATTCCACTGAATTCAAAGTAAGAAGCTCCCTTCTAAAGAAACAGCAAAGAAAGTAGGAAGAAAAGCTACAGAGGATGAGGGGATGATGTGTGTCAAAGGCTGACAACATCCCGTCAGTAGCAAACCCTCAGATCCATTCAAAATACCCAAAGCGAAGGGAGAAGCAGGTGCATCCCAGAGAATGAAGCTCATGATAGCCAAGCGTGGGGGCATGGAAACCAGTTCTGTGCTGGATTCCATTTTATAACTATGTGCACGGAAACACTCAAGATGCCCTGCAATGCTGAATTCCAGAAGGGTGTGAGTCAACACTGCCGCTTCTACTGGGTTAAGAAAACACAAACTTCTGTGATCACTCTGAGAAGTAGTTTGTGCTTCTTTTATAAAATGTAAATGCTCCCCTTCAAGACTGTCTAGCAATTCGTTTGTAAGTACATAATAAAGATGGAGCCTTACAGGGTGGAAGGCACATGTAAAAAAAGTCATGGCTATATTCTTTATAAGAAAGGCAATTGACCCACGTGTCTATTGGGAATAGAAGGAACTAATAAATTAGAGTATACCAGACAGCTCAAAATGCAAGTGAATGAATATTAGTGGCCATCTGGAGAAGCATATTAACATAATTGTGAATGGGAAGCACAAGCCTGGTGCGTGCTTTATGATAAGCTTAAAGATTAAGGGAGCAGAACAATGTGTACAACTCTTCACACATAAATACAATATAGCAATGTTCAGAACATTGCTTACATTGGTTGGAGGATGAGATAGGAGGGAAAATGAGAAAGACACAGGATAAAGGGTTTTGACAGGTTATCCTAGCTCTTGGCTTACTTAGTAAGGTTCCAGGGACTTCTTCATATTTTTATTATTTATTATTATATATTGTTTTATATATTGTTTTTTGGGACAAAGGGTGTCACTCTATACTTGGTTGGCTTCGAACACAGATAATCTGCCTGCCTGTGCCCCCTGTGCTAGGATTAATACTGTCTCCCCACACACATACATAGACAGAGAGACAGAGATACACAGTAAAAGAGAGACAGACTAGGCCTGGAATGGGCTTTTGAAACCTCAAAGCCTACCCACAATGACACACCTCCTCTAACATGGTTACACCTCCTAATCCTTCCCAACAGTTCCACCAAATGGGTACCAAGAGCTCAAATATGTGAGCTTCTGGGTGCCATTCTCACTCAGACCAACACACTTTCTAAAGCATACATTCATTGCAGGCCGACTGTGTGCATCTTGTGCATGTGCTCGTTCTTGGAGTTTGGGAGATAGATACAGAAAAATAGAAGACAGAAGGAGGGAGAGAGAGAGAGAGAGAGAGAGAGAGAGAGAGAGAGAGAGAGACAGACAGACTATGGACCAGCTCATAACCAATTTGGCCACTAATGTTGGGTCATCCCCTCAAACATTCCATGACTATAGGCAATGTCCTTTCCCTTCTTGCCTCAGTTTTTCCACCTCTGTTATTGGGCATGGGCTCCATAACTCCTCTTGACTCCCATCCTCACTCATCAGGGATCGCCTGAAGTTCTTCTTCCCTCTGGTTTTGGCTCCTTGGTCACTGCCACAAAGAGGCCACATCCCAGGTGGCCTGAGGGATCACTGGAGAAGAGGATTGAAGCTGTCACGTGCTGGATTCTGGCACCTATACCCCGTTGGCATCAGTACTAGCTGCCATGGCTGTCCTACCACATTTGGGACAGCACAATTTATTGCCCTGCAAACATGACTCCTGGTTTATTTCCCTACAATCCTCCCCTGGAAATAGCAGCTAGAGAAGATTTGTTTCCACTATGAACCAAATATGAAGGTCACATGATTTTATGATTTTTTTTCCCTACCAAAGAAATATGAGAGCCTTAGGCGGGCCAACCTTCCAATTAATCTTGAGGACAGATGCTTCGGAGGTGGGTGAACCAGAATATTACTCATTTCCCTAGTCATTTATCAAGGCATGTGGGAAACCCTGTCCACTGGTCAGCAGTAGCTTTAACTCATGGGAGGCTAAAATGCTTCTCAACTGGCATGACCCTAGCCTCATAGGCAATGATCTATACAGCGAACTGTGCCCAGGTTCTCTTTCACATGAATACAGCCAACCCACACATGCAGTGCACTGCCCTGTCTGCTCACGTGGCTGCTGGCACATCATCCTCACACTGCTCACAGTACTTTGAGATGTTCAGGCATGGTAGCCCTGCCCAGGGGCCACTTAAAGCCCTTCCTGGTTCCCTAGGTAACATTAGCACAGCTCACCTGGCTTTTCAGCTCTCCTGAGCAGCTGACTTGGCCTGTTGTGTGATCAGATGTCAGATGGTGGCTGACCTCACCAAAAAAAAAAAAAAAAAAAATCCATGGCAGAAGGAAGGCAGAATCAAAGCGATGAACTAGCAATGAAGCCAAGCTTACAGACATGAGATGTGGGACAGGAAGAGACGACATGAGATGTTAAATGCCTCACCATGGGCTGGGTCTCAGGCTAACCACTTTACATGTACTTACTGTTCAGCTCCCAATCACCCTGTGAGGTTGGTGGCATATATCATACTATGTTATTTATGTGGTTCTTGCTGTATGTATGTTCTCCATTTCTCCTGCCAGCCCCCAGAGATGCAGTGGGTACTTGATGCATGCTTGTGTGGAGAGTAAGCTGGTTTATGGGAGGCTAGAGTGGGGTGAGTCTACGTATTGCCTGTCAACTGAAAGACACTTTCTTTGGTATGGAGAGGGTCCTTTGTTTGTCCCAGCCGCCCGGTTAGCTTACACCCGAAATAACCACACAGAAATTGTATTAATTAAATCACTGCCTAGCCCATTATCTTTAATCTCTTATTGGCTAACTCTTATGTATCAGTTTAACCCATCTCCATTAATCTGTGTATCACCATGTGACAATGGCTTACCCGTAAAGATTCAGCATGTCTGATTCTGGCGGCTCCATGGTGGTTCTCTGACTCTGCTTTCTTCCTCCCAGAATTCAGTTCTGTCTTTTCTGCCTACCTAAGTTCTGCCCCCTCAGGCCAAGCAGTTTCTTTATTGGTTAACCAATGAAAGCAACACATAAACAGAAGGACCTCCTACACTAGATTTCCATTGTGATTTCCATGATCCTGGAATCACTTCGCTATCTCTACCCTGTCAGCGGGTAAGGAAGCCTCTTTGGTCAAGATTTCCCAAGTTCATTTGCTTTGTCTGGTGAATTTCCCTCAGAGTGAACTTACAATGAAACCTCCTGCTTGTGCAGTGCCGTGCAGGGCCATGCAGGGCTGAGCAGTGCCGTGCAGCGCCGTGCAGCACCGTGCAGTGTCGTGCAGGGCTGAGCAGCGCTGAGCAGCGCCATGCAGGGCCCAGCAGTGCCATCCAGTGCCGTGCAATGCTGTGCAGTGCTGTGCAGTGCTGTGCTCGTTTTCCAGTGAAGATGGACAATTGAGGCAGGAAGAACTGGGTGTGTGTCCATACCATATGCTGTGTGACCCGGATGGAGTCACTAACTTTCCTTGAGTTGCAGTTTCATATGCACGTTGATGCCAAAGGCTTCCTTCTAGTGTAATGAACAGTAAAGAAAACACCTACAAAGTTGTCTAGGCCGCATCCAGGAACCTCTGATCAAAGGAAGAATGACTGAGTAGTCGTATCTCAATATTTCACTTGGTCCTCATGTATTTGGATGTTCAATTTTTATACATAGCTCTTTCCCCCTTCAATTTGTTCCTCTTTCATGAATCTTCTTTTCAACATAATATTTAGGCCAATTTGAATTCATATTGAAAGGCTGGTCAGTGTCTTACTTTTCTCACTGTTGGGGCTAAATACCTGACAAGGAGCGACTTTGGCAAGCCATGGCTTATTTCGGCTCAAAATTTAGGGAGGGCTACTACAGTCCATTATGGTTGGGGAAGCAGAGAGAGATGAATGTTTGTGCTTATCCACCTTCTTATTCCGTGCAAGCTCCCAGTCCACGGAATTAGAGCGCTCAGGTCTAAGATGGATCTTCCCCCCTCAAATAATCCAATCTAGAAAATATGTCATAGATATTCCCAGAGGTTTTTCTCTAGGTACCTCTATATTGATGTAGGGACAGTCCAGCCCACTGAGGGTGTTACCGTTCCCAGGTAAGTGGGGCTGGAATGTATAAGAAGGCCTGTAAAACAGAGAACAAGCCATTAAGTAGCCTTTCACAGTGGTTCCTGCTTCTAGCTCCATCCTTGATTGAGTCCCTGCCTCAACTCCCCTCAAAGATCGACTGTAATTGTAAGCCAAACTTTTCTTCCCCCAAGTTGTTTTCCATCATTATGTTCATCAAAGTTACTGAAGCTGGGACAAGGGGGTATAGGCTAGTGCTGAGCACTCACGACACCAAGGTCTGCATTCTGTTGGAGCCGATCCCCCTCAGACCCTGCTGCTCTGTGAGACAAGAGGGGTGTTCCTGTCCAGGCTTCGTGGGAACTGTGTGAATCCCAGCTCTGCCTCTCTTCAAGAGGGAACGAAGTGTTGAAAATTAGAATCAGCTGCCAGTGTTTGCGGCCCCACATCCAGAACTACAGATCAGAAGTTGCTGGAAGCTATTTTTGGAGAAAGCCTAATAAGTACAGAACTAAAATACAGACATGGCTGTTAACACCCTGGGAAATGCCAAATTCAAGTTGGAGCAGAGCCAGCGGAGAGCAGAGAGTCCTAGAGAGCTTATCTCCAAGCAGATCTTTATTGTGCTTGAGATGTGAGGCTCTGATGAGTGCTCTCTCTGTCTGTGTCCATACTCCTATGTATGAGTGTGTGTATATGTGTACATACTCCTATGTATATGTGTATACATATACATACTCCTTTCTATGAGTGTGTGTACATACTCCTATGTATGAGTGTGTGTATGTGTAAATATTCCTATGTATGTGTGTATACATGTACATACTCCTATGTATGAGTGTGTGTGTATACGTGTACATACTCCTTTCTATGAGTGTGTGTATATGTGTACATACTCATGTATGAGTGTGTGTATATGTGTACATACTCCTATGTATGAGTGTGTGTGTATATGTATACATACTCCTATGTATGTGTGTATACATGTATGTGTGTATACATGTATGTGTGTATACATGTATGAGTGTGTGAACACACATGTACATATTCCCACATATGAGTAAGTGTATGTGTACATATTTCTATCTATGTATACATGTACATATTCTTATGTATGAGTGTGTGCATAAATGTACATACTCCTATGTATGAGTGTGTATGTATATATTTATATACTCCTATGTATGAGTGTGTGCATGTACACATGTGAACTTGGGCCTTGGTACCCATGTGGAGGCCAGAGGGCAACCTTAGTTGTCAGTTCTCATGTTCTACCTTGTTTGATATAGGATCTGTCACTCACCATGGCATGTGCCAGGGGAGCTACCCTGATAACTTGGATCCTATTCTTCTAGCTCTTCTAGGAGCTTCGGAATTAGACCTATGCTATCTTTTCTTGCTATGTTTGTTTGAATACATGTTACATCTAGTTAAGGATGATTCATTTTTATTTCCTGTGAATGTTTTGCTACTTGTATGCCTGGTGCTTATGGTGGCAACAAGAGGACATCAGATCCCCTGGAACTTAGGTTAGAGAGGGTTATAAGCTGCCATGTGGGTGCTGGGAATGGAACCTGCATCCCCTGAAAGCATTCAGAGATCTTGATCGCTGAGTAATCTCTCCAGCCCCAGTCTTACTGCTTTGATGTGGGTTCCAGGGATCCGGACTCAGGCCATGAGCTTGCTGTGCTTGCGCTTTCCCTGATGAGGTAGCTATCTCCTAGCCTGGGGTAGCTCTTCCTGTCTGTGGCACCTCAAGGCAGCAAGGAGCTCCTGACATGTTCTGCGCCTTTACTTTCAGTGAGTAGTTTGCGGTGTTCTCTTTGGTGGCCTTCTCCACATCTCCTGCTCTCCTCTCTCAAAACCTTTTGAGAGAGCTCCTTCTTGGGGAGACAGAAACACATGCTCAATGATTAACTGAAGTTGGATTCCACCTATGATCACCCTGGGGAATCACTGAGTTTATGGGGCTTCCTTATGGTGGATGGGTGACTGCACACCATTCAGACAGCCACATAGATGTCTTAGCTGGCTGGGATGATGGCTGCATAGATGGAGCCCTCTACTCCAGCTAACCTGTTGCTATCTCTTTACTCTGGCATCTCCAGCAACCATATGTCCACATTCAAATGGGACTGAATCACATATGACTGGCGGAAGGTACAGGACAGATTGACTGGAATCTTAGGTGAGGGTCCAGTGGTCTTGCCACCAACTTCAGCTGGAAGAGTCTGGGCTACCACATACATGTGCTCTTGCTAGTGCCATATCTGACTTCTACACGGTCCATGCTCAACAAGATTTCATTAGGGCTTTAGTTGATATCTTTGGTAGCTTAAGGAATGCAGTTTTTTTTAGTATTGCAGGATGTTAGGTGTACATCTTCAGATGCTGTTTGCCTCTCTGCACACTCCTGTCCATCTTTCCTCGGGGACACACCCGTTTAGGTTGCAGATTGAGTTAATGCTTGTTGATGGCAGCCAGGGCATCAACTGTGCCTCTTCTAGAAGGGATTCCAGCAGGAGACCCACGGCACATGTCCCCATTAAAGGTGATGATCTCAGTGTACAAGGGGCATAGCCTAGTGCTTCAGGCTTCTCCAGAGTCCTGCCTGCTTGCTGGGGAAGAAAAGGTCTATCATGGCATTCAAAGGGCCTGCTGTGGGGGTAAATACATGGCCAGGTCACCAGTCCCATCACCTGCATCTAGTTTGTTAAGAGTGGATTAGCCTAGTTGCCATGGCAACATGATCTCCACTATATAGAACATCACAGGAAACAAACCCTATCCAGGACTTAAGTGTGTTGGACACTTGGGCATTTGATATGTGACCAAAAAGGGAGGAAATGTCTAGTGGTTGTTAGCATTTAGTGAGGGAAAACTTGCTGACACTTCTATGATTATCTTTGTACAAAGCATGATTTTGGCAGAGCTCATCCATGTCGCAGCATTAGTCAGCATTTTATTCCTTGTAGCAGCTGAGTAGTATTCCATTTGCAAATGACACATTTTGTTTATGTAGTCATCTGTTAGGGTTCTTTGGTCCATTTCCTTAATTTGGTTGCCTATTTTCCTAGCAGACTCTCTCTTTCTCTCTCTCCCCTTCTCTCCTCATCTCTCTCTCTCTATTCTTTTCTCTCCCTCCCTTCTCCACCCACCTTCGTACTGGCCACCCATCCCAGTGTCTTGTTCATGTTGAGCAGGTGCCCTACCATGGCGCTATACCACAGTCCCCACTCATGCCTCAGTGCCTGTGTAAGAGAACAGACCTGAGGCAAAGCCCCTTTCTCTTATACTTCCTTCTAGGGTTTCTCAGTCTTCTCTCCCGTGTTCAGGTCTCTGATCCATTTTGAGTCAGTTTTATATATAATGTAAAAAAGCTGTGTGTTTCACTATTGATGAACATGGCCAATTCTGGCTGCCTCTGCGTCACTTAAGATGCTGTTCCTACCTCTGGCTCCATCTCTGTGTGCTTGCTCAAACTGGATGGATGTGAGTATTGTGTTCCTCATTTTAATAGCTGCCCGTAAACGCTCTCATTTATTGTCTCACATTTTATCCACTATAGGCAACACCATGGCTAATGCTGTGGGCATGCTGTTGTTCAAACAGAGCCAAGATAACTTGCCTACAAGATCGTATGTGTTTATTTTTGAACTTGGAATAGAAAGGGGTTTTCCGAGCATGAGAGAAAATTTAGAATCTGTAAAGGAAAAAGATGAAAGCATATGAGTTCACAACATTTTTTTTTTAACTGTTTGGCAGAGAACAGCTAAAACAAAGCAAAACAAACAAATCTGGGGAGAGAGACTTCAGGGCATGTGACAGATGGAAGGTCGATAGCCACGGTGGCCAGTGACACAGAGAAAAAGCCACAGAGAAATCAGGTGGCGTCTGAGCATGTCATTGAAAGAAAAAGGAGAATGGACATGACACGTGTTTGCAGGTTTTTGTGTAGCTCCCCCCCCTCTTGTGTGTGTGTGTGTGTGTGTGTGTGTGCGCACGCGCACGCGTGCATGTAAGATCATTCACAGGTGTTTTCCTAGATCATGTTTGCTTTATTCATGGAGGGCAGGCCCTCAGAACCCGGAGCTTGTGGATTCTGTTCACCTGGCTAGTCAGCTTGCCCGGGGAACCCTTGAATTCACCTCTGAGTGCTGGAGTTACAAACAGCTGTCAGGCACACTTGGCTTTTATGTGGGTGCTGGGGATCCGAACCCTGGCCTTTCGGCTTGTGTAGCACGTGCTTTATGCATTGAGCCACCTCTTAGGCCTTCAATGCAGCTTTGAGAGTCAGGAAGGAAAAGGTGGAGATCCTGGGACCGTGCCACCAGGATCCGGTGGTGAGGCAAGCATTCTTAGGCCCAGAGAGGGGTAAACTGTTGCTGCCATTATGGACAGCAACTTGCTGGTGCCCATTAAGAATCAAACTGCTTAGATTCTAATCTACCAGTTCCTCGGCTAGGAACCCATGCTGGACCCTCTCCGAAACTACGAAAAAAAAAAGGAAAGAAAAGAGGCTTACAAAGACCTACATGTTTAACCAGGGACACCCAAAAATCATGAAACCGTTTTGTAGATCCCAACATCGACAAGCCCCCAGAATGCCTTCAAAAGGAATGTATCTAAAGCTGAAAACTACCCAGCATATGCACAGAGCTGCAGACACTTTGCAAATATAAAATTTAAACACGTAAAATAAAGTGTAAAGGTAAATACGCTATGTGAAAAATGAAAAATATAGGTCCACAAGACGCGAGGCCATATTGGTCTAAGCATGTCCTGCTGTTCTTTAAAGGGTGTGCTAAGCAGCTGCTAGCCGTGAGCCATTTGGGGACAGGGACTGAGAAGGAGCAAACATTCATGGGCTTCATTCTGTGGCACTGGGCACTGCTCAGTGAGGTTACTGCACGGGTTAGTTGTTTTTAGAAAAGTGTCCCACTGCAAATCACATGTGAAGAAGGGCATATATGGACCAGGACACATTCTCTATTTTTCTCTCTCTCTCTGTGGTCCCCCCCCATCTCTGTCTCTATATAGGCACACAGATTTGTAAATATCTATGTTTGCATAATGTCTAAGTGTTAAGCACGCCTTAAATACCTGGCAGGTGCAGTTGTGAAACCTGCTGTCTGGCTGCCTCAGCCTAGGAGGCGATGGTGTGCTGCGGCCGTGAGCCTGCTGGAGAAGGCTGCCTTGTGCCTGTGTGCCTGCCTCCATCTTCTGGCTTCCTTTACAGTTGGCGATGTACGTACCACCAAAGGCTTCCCACGGGGATCATGTCAGAGAGTGGCTCTTCAGTGGCACTGAAGACGTCTGTGCAGCCATTGCCACCCTGCATTCTGAGCTCCTCCCGCTATTTCCAACAGACACTCTGCTTCTGAGCTCTGGTCACCACCATTCCTCCTTTTGGGGTCTGGATATGACTCTTCTAGACACCTCGTACTGAGGGACTCGGGTAGCATCTGTTCTTTGATCATCTCCCGTTGGACTCAGAATGTTTCGAGGATCATCTGAGTGGTAGCATGTGATTGGATTTTTCTCCCTTTTCAAGACTGACGAATATCTCATTGTATGCATGGACCACATTTTGCTTGTGCGTTCGTGCACTGCTGGGAAATCCGGCTAATGTGAGGAAAGCTGCTTTGAACTTGGCATACTGTCATTCTAAGACTCCACTTTTACTGCTTGGGATGTCCAGACACCCGGGGAGCAGTTTCTGGATCATGTTTATTTTATATTGCATTGTAAAATATATTTATTCTATTTGTAGTCATGTTTTGCCTGCATGTATGTGCACTGTGTGTATACACTGCCCATGGAGGCCAGAAGGGGGCATTGGGTCCCCTGGAACTGGAGTTACAGTTGTGAGCTGCCATATGGATGCTGGGAATTGAACCTGGGTCCTCTGGAAGAACAGCCAGTGCTTTTAACCACTGAGCCATCTCTCCAGCCCCTTTGTTATTTTTTGAGGCAGCACTGCCCTGTTTTCTACCAGCACAGAGGCTCTGTTCTCTCCCACACTTGTTGCAGAGTTTTCATACACATGTACATATTTAAGTATATATTCTGGATCCCAGTCATCCTAATTAATGTGACAAAAATTAAATTTGATTGAGGCATTTTCTTCCTTTTTTTTAAACATATGCCTGCAGGTGTGAATATGTGCATGCCTGGCTGTGTAGGGGCACACGAGTGTGGAGACCAGCAGTTAACAACGGGTGCATCTCAGACTTCCTCCACTTGAGTCACGAAGGCAATGTTCTTCTTGCTGCACCCGGAGCTTGCTATTTGCTATCCTAGCTCGCCATAGCCAGCTTGCCCCCGGGGTCTCGGGTAGCCACCTCCCAGCTCTGAAATTACGAGTGGGCCACAAGAGCAACCTAGTATTTCTGTGCACAGAGCTGGAGGCCACTGCTGGACTGGACTGTCTGCTCTGTCATCTCTTCTTAAAAGACCAGTCAGAATTTCCAGATAAAAGGAACATTAGGACTACATCTTAACATTGTTGGATTCCTATTTAGGGTCGTGACAATGTGCTATACAACCACAGTTGAGTTTCATTCATGAAAATAGAGTTGAGGCATTTTTAGGAAAAGGGGTTACCCTTGGAAATGATAGTAAACAAGGTACCTTGGAAACACAAATATCACATTGTTCCCGTGTGTGCATGTGTCCCAACCTTCCATATTTATACACGTATACCAACAGACAGGTGTGAATGTGGACAGAAACAAGGGGACTAAAAGGGACCACACAGGGTGAATAAAAGCTGGCATGGAGGCCAAGTGCTGGTGGTGCACGCCTTTAAGCCCAGTATTGGGGAAGCAGAGGCAGCTGGATCTCTGTGAGTTCGAGACCAGCCTCGTCTACAGAGTGAGTTTCAGGACAGCTAGATCTGAAAAAAAAAAATATGAAGAGGAGGAGGAGAGGAAGAAGAAGGGAGAAGAAGGAAGAAGGGAGAAGAAGGAAGAAGGGAGAAAAAGGAAGAAGGAGGAGGGAGAAGGGGGGAGAAGGGGTAGGAGGAGAAGGGGTAGGACAAGTAGAGGTGGTGGTGGTGGAGAGGGCAATACAACTCATATGACTTGAAAGGAGTCTACTGGGGTGGACAGGTGAAGGGGGGGTGTTTGGGGGGAGTAAAATCAACAAAAACAAGATTAGTTTGAAAATGCCATAATGAAACCCAGTACTGTGTGTACACTAGTCAAGATTGGCCATCAGACACACACAAAGGAATTCCTACTTATTTACATTTTCTTGTTCCTGAACACTAGGGCCTTCTTAGAGCTCGATGCTCCCACCCAGGGTGCTCTGGGGTGTACCTCACAGGCTCCAGGCTTGGGGGAACTATGCGTTCCTAGTGAGATGATAGAAAATGGAGGATAAAATGCTCTTTTGTAACCACTGTGCCAGGACCAGAGGAAGGTAGTAGAGAAGCGTGCGGGGTTTTTAGTGAGCATTTAACTCTTCCCCACCCATCAGAGGAGGTGGTGTCTGTGTCAAAAAAGGCTCTCTTATCTTTTCCATTCAAATTTGCAATTGGCCATGTGCTATCTACACCTGTCAGGAAGTATATTTGACAGTGTATGCAAATGCTTCTTGCCCAAACGGGCTTCCATTTTCCTATGTGCTTTTTACAGCTGCCTTGCTTGAGCTTTGTTAACGAGTGTAGTACGTATATGGGTGTGCATGGCATGTGCCTGTGTGTGTCTGGTATGTGTGTGTATGTGTGTGAGTGTGTGTGTACGGTGTGCATGATGTGTATCTGTGTCTGTGTGTGTAGTGGGTGCGGGAGTATGTATTGTGTTTGTGAGTGTGGTGGATGAGTGAGTGTGTGTGATGTATGCATGTGTGTATATGATGTTTGTATGTGTGTGTGGTGTGTGGGTGTGCAGTGTGTGTGGTGAGTGTTTATGTATGAGTATGTGGTGTGTGTTTATGTGTAAGTGTGTATGTGTGTGATGCGTATCTGTGTGTGAGTGTATATATGACTGTGTGTGGTATGTGAATGGTATGTGTGAGTGTTTGGTATGGTGTGTGTGTATTTTGTGTAGCTCTCAGTAACGTGAGAGAAGGTGCTTGTTGTGTTAAGTCATCCAGCGTGTGGCAGTCTGCTGTCTGTGTAGCAGAAAACCCAAACAATGGCTCCCAAGACACAGTGCCTCCTGGGTGCTGCAAAGTCCAGGGCACTCGGAGGACCAGTAACTTTGGCACTAGACACACTTGACTTCCAAGCTGCAACAGATTTTCTTACCATCCTGGAGTCTTGGTTTTTTCACACCCACGGTGCAGGATGGTGATGTCCTTCTCCTTCGTACCTAAAGGGAGGATTTCACACTGAGGGATTTGGATGAACTCGGCCAGTTCCTGACCCTCCGAGGGCCCAGGTGCACCCCCTTGCTTCCATGAGACTGTACCTCTAGTTGGCCGTCCTTGCTTTTGAGTTCATGCTGCTCATTTCGCCCTCCCATCGTGTTTATTTAGGGAACCACTCGTTTGGGTGAAACCTCACAGCACTTAGGTTTCGGTTGAGTGCTTTGGAGAGTATTTATAGCCAGAGACAACTGTGTTCCTCAGCCACATGATTTGACATCTCCTGAAACTTGAGTGAGCCCTGGTTTGGTTTGGATCCTTCACCCTTTTTGTGGGGTAGAGAAGAGCACATTTTTTTTCAACCGCTTTCACTTTTTTGTAACTCCTTCGACCCCATTCCGGTGGCCCAGCCAAACTGTGGTCTTTATCAGCTGTCACACGTGAATTTTGAATGTCACCAGGAAGGTGGATTTCTGTCAAACTGAGGGCAAGAGGTTTCAGGTCTCTAGGTTTTAACCTCAGGTGTTTAACAGACAAATTCAGCGGTAGAAAGGGTCCCCACACAAAACTCAACTTGTTTTTCAAATTTGGGCCTAGACAAGCGAGTCTTAAATGTAGGTGGAAAACCAGATTTTTTTTTTTTTTGCTTGTTTGTTTCTTCTATCCACCTGTGTGGGCACATGGTAGAGTTGATGAAGTTTCTGATTTTTGAAAAAGCAATCATTTGATTCCCAGCCAATACCATGACCTTAACGTGCATTTNCAGCATGTCTGATTCTGGCGGCTCCATGGTGGTTCTCTGACTCTGCTTTCTTCCTCCCAGAATTCAGTTCTGTCTTTTCTGCCTACCTAAGTTCTGCCCCCTCAGGCCAAGCAGTTTCTTTATTGGTTAACCAATGAAAGCAACACATAAACAGAAGGACCTCCTACACTAGATTTCCATTGTGATTTCCATGATCCTGGAATCACTTCGCTATCTCTACCCTGTCAGCGGGTAAGGAAGCCTCTTTGGTCAAGATTTCCCAAGTTCATTTGCTTTGTCTGGTGAATTTCCCTCAGAGTGAACTTACAATGAAACCTCCTGCTTGTGCAGTGCCGTGCAGGGCCATGCAGGGCTGAGCAGTGCCGTGCAGCGCCGTGCAGCACCGTGCAGTGTCGTGCAGGGCTGAGCAGCGCTGAGCAGCGCCATGCAGGGCCCAGCAGTGCCATCCAGTGCCGTGCAATGCTGTGCAGTGCTGTGCAGTGCTGTGCTCGTTTTCCAGTGAAGATGGACAATTGAGGCAGGAAGAACTGGGTGTGTGTCCATACCATATGCTGTGTGACCCGGATGGAGTCACTAACTTTCCTTGAGTTGCAGTTTCATATGCACGTTGATGCCAAAGGCTTCCTTCTAGTGTAATGAACAGTAAAGAAAACACCTACAAAGTTGTCTAGGCCGCATCCAGGAACCTCTGATCAAAGGAAGAATGACTGAGTAGTCGTATCTCAATATTTCACTTGGTCCTCATGTATTTGGATGTTCAATTTTTATACATAGCTCTTTCCCCCTTCAATTTGTTCCTCTTTCATGAATCTTCTTTTCAACATAATATTTAGGCCAATTTGAATTCATATTGAAAGGCTGGTCAGTGTCTTACTTTTCTCACTGTTGGGGCTAAATACCTGACAAGGAGCGACTTTGGCAAGCCATGGCTTATTTCGGCTCAAAATTTAGGGAGGGCTACTACAGTCCATTATGGTTGGGGAAGCAGAGAGAGATGAATGTTTGTGCTTATCCACCTTCTTATTCCGTGCAAGCTCCCAGTCCACGGAATTAGAGCGCTCAGGTCTAAGATGGATCTTCCCCCCTCAAATAATCCAATCTAGAAAATATGTCATAGATATTCCCAGAGGTTTTTCTCTAGGTACCTCTATATTGATGTAGGGACAGTCCAGCCCACTGAGGGTGTTACCGTTCCCAGGTAAGTGGGGCTGGAATGTATAAGAAGGCCTGTAAAACAGAGAACAAGCCATTAAGTAGCCTTTCACAGTGGTTCCTGCTTCTAGCTCCATCCTTGATTGAGTCCCTGCCTCAACTCCCCTCAAAGATCGACTGTAATTGTAAGCCAAACTTTTCTTCCCCCAAGTTGTTTTCCATCATTATGTTCATCAAAGTTACTGAAGCTGGGACAAGGGGGTATAGGCTAGTGCTGAGCACTCACGACACCAAGGTCTGCATTCTGTTGGAGCCGATCCCCCTCAGACCCTGCTGCTCTGTGAGACAAGAGGGGTGTTCCTGTCCAGGCTTCGTGGGAACTGTGTGAATCCCAGCTCTGCCTCTCTTCAAGAGGGAACGAAGTGTTGAAAATTAGAATCAGCTGCCAGTGTTTGCGGCCCCACATCCAGAACTACAGATCAGAAGTTGCTGGAAGCTATTTTTGGAGAAAGCCTAATAAGTACAGAACTAAAATACAGACATGGCTGTTAACACCCTGGGAAATGCCAAATTCAAGTTGGAGCAGAGCCAGCGGAGAGCAGAGAGTCCTAGAGAGCTTATCTCCAAGCAGATCTTTATTGTGCTTGAGATGTGAGGCTCTGATGAGTGCTCTCTCTGTCTGTGTCCATACTCCTATGTATGAGTGTGTGTATATGTGTACATACTCCTATGTATATGTGTATACATATACATACTCCTTTCTATGAGTGTGTGTACATACTCCTATGTATGAGTGTGTGTATGTGTAAATATTCCTATGTATGTGTGTATACATGTACATACTCCTATGTATGAGTGTGTGTGTATACGTGTACATACTCCTTTCTATGAGTGTGTGTATATGTGTACATACTCATGTATGAGTGTGTGTATATGTGTACATACTCCTATGTATGAGTGTGTGTGTATATGTATACATACTCCTATGTATGTGTGTATACATGTATGTGTGTATACATGTATGTGTGTATACATGTATGAGTGTGTGAACACACATGTACATATTCCCACATATGAGTAAGTGTATGTGTACATATTTCTATCTATGTATACATGTACATATTCTTATGTATGAGTGTGTGCATAAATGTACATACTCCTATGTATGAGTGTGTATGTATATATTTATATACTCCTATGTATGAGTGTGTGCATGTACACATGTGAACTTGGGCCTTGGTACCCATGTGGAGGCCAGAGGGCAACCTTAGTTGTCAGTTCTCATGTTCTACCTTGTTTGATATAGGATCTGTCACTCACCATGGCATGTGCCAGGGGAGCTACCCTGATAACTTGGATCCTATTCTTCTAGCTCTTCTAGGAGCTTCGGAATTAGACCTATGCTATCTTTTCTTGCTATGTTTGTTTGAATACATGTTACATCTAGTTAAGGATGATTCATTTTTATTTCCTGTGAATGTTTTGCTACTTGTATGCCTGGTGCTTATGGTGGCAACAAGAGGACATCAGATCCCCTGGAACTTAGGTTAGAGAGGGTTATAAGCTGCCATGTGGGTGCTGGGAATGGAACCTGCATCCCCTGAAAGCATTCAGAGATCTTGATCGCTGAGTAATCTCTCCAGCCCCAGTCTTACTGCTTTGATGTGGGTTCCAGGGATCCGGACTCAGGCCATGAGCTTGCTGTGCTTGCGCTTTCCCTGATGAGGTAGCTATCTCCTAGCCTGGGGTAGCTCTTCCTGTCTGTGGCACCTCAAGGCAGCAAGGAGCTCCTGACATGTTCTGCGCCTTTACTTTCAGTGAGTAGTTTGCGGTGTTCTCTTTGGTGGCCTTCTCCACATCTCCTGCTCTCCTCTCTCAAAACCTTTTGAGAGAGCTCCTTCTTGGGGAGACAGAAACACATGCTCAATGATTAACTGAAGTTGGATTCCACCTATGATCACCCTGGGGAATCACTGAGTTTATGGGGCTTCCTTATGGTGGATGGGTGACTGCACACCATTCAGACAGCCACATAGATGTCTTAGCTGGCTGGGATGATGGCTGCATAGATGGAGCCCTCTACTCCAGCTAACCTGTTGCTATCTCTTTACTCTGGCATCTCCAGCAACCATATGTCCACATTCAAATGGGACTGAATCACATATGACTGGCGGAAGGTACAGGACAGATTGACTGGAATCTTAGGTGAGGGTCCAGTGGTCTTGCCACCAACTTCAGCTGGAAGAGTCTGGGCTACCACATACATGTGCTCTTGCTAGTGCCATATCTGACTTCTACACGGTCCATGCTCAACAAGATTTCATTAGGGCTTTAGTTGATATCTTTGGTAGCTTAAGGAATGCAGTTTTTTTTAGTATTGCAGGATGTTAGGTGTACATCTTCAGATGCTGTTTGCCTCTCTGCACACTCCTGTCCATCTTTCCTCGGGGACACACCCGTTTAGGTTGCAGATTGAGTTAATGCTTGTTGATGGCAGCCAGGGCATCAACTGTGCCTCTTCTAGAAGGGATTCCAGCAGGAGACCCACGGCACATGTCCCCATTAAAGGTGATGATCTCAGTGTACAAGGGGCATAGCCTAGTGCTTCAGGCTTCTCCAGAGTCCTGCCTGCTTGCTGGGGAAGAAAAGGTCTATCATGGCATTCAAAGGGCCTGCTGTGGGGGTAAATACATGGCCAGGTCACCAGTCCCATCACCTGCATCTAGTTTGTTAAGAGTGGATTAGCCTAGTTGCCATGGCAACATGATCTCCACTATATAGAACATCACAGGAAACAAACCCTATCCAGGACTTAAGTGTGTTGGACACTTGGGCATTTGATATGTGACCAAAAAGGGAGGAAATGTCTAGTGGTTGTTAGCATTTAGTGAGGGAAAACTTGCTGACACTTCTATGATTATCTTTGTACAAAGCATGATTTTGGCAGAGCTCATCCATGTCGCAGCATTAGTCAGCATTTTATTCCTTGTAGCAGCTGAGTAGTATTCCATTTGCAAATGACACATTTTGTTTATGTAGTCATC
Organism: Dicrostonyx torquatus; assembly: GCA_028555095.1. Taxonomy (NCBI): domain Eukaryota; kingdom Metazoa; phylum Chordata; class Mammalia; order Rodentia; family Cricetidae; genus Dicrostonyx; species Dicrostonyx torquatus. The sequence continues at coordinate 3,866,229 of JAQHUG010000018.1, read as the reverse complement.
TGTTAGGGTTCTTTGGTCCATTTCCTTAATTTGGTTGCCTATTTTCCTAGCAGACTCTCTCTTTCTCTCTCTCCCCTTCTCTCCTCATCTCTCTCTCTCTATTCTTTTCTCTCCCTCCCTTCTCCACCCACCTTCGTACTGGCCACCCATCCCAGTGTCTTGTTCATGTTGAGCAGGTGCCCTACCATGGCGCTATACCACAGTCCCCACTCATGCCTCAGTGCCTGTGTAAGAGAACAGACCTGAGGCAAAGCCCCTTTCTCTTATACTTCCTTCTAGGGTTTCTCAGTCTTCTCTCCCGTGTTCAGGTCTCTGATCCATTTTGAGTCAGTTTTATATATAATGTAAAAAAGCTGTGTGTTTCACTATTGATGAACATGGCCAATTCTGGCTGCCTCTGCGTCACTTAAGATGCTGTTCCTACCTCTGGCTCCATCTCTGTGTGCTTGCTCAAACTGGATGGATGTGAGTATTGTGTTCCTCATTTTAATAGCTGCCCGTAAACGCTCTCATTTATTGTCTCACATTTTATCCACTATAGGCAACACCATGGCTAATGCTGTGGGCATGCTGTTGTTCAAACAGAGCCAAGATAACTTGCCTACAAGATCGTATGTGTTTATTTTTGAACTTGGAATAGAAAGGGGTTTTCCGAGCATGAGAGAAAATTTAGAATCTGTAAAGGAAAAAGATGAAAGCATATGAGTTCACAACATTTTTTTTTTAACTGTTTGGCAGAGAACAGCTAAAACAAAGCAAAACAAACAAATCTGGGGAGAGAGACTTCAGGGCATGTGACAGATGGAAGGTCGATAGCCACGGTGGCCAGTGACACAGAGAAAAAGCCACAGAGAAATCAGGTGGCGTCTGAGCATGTCATTGAAAGAAAAAGGAGAATGGACATGACACGTGTTTGCAGGTTTTTGTGTAGCTCCCCCCCCTCTTGTGTGTGTGTGTGTGTGTGTGTGTGTGCGCACGCGCACGCGTGCATGTAAGATCATTCACAGGTGTTTTCCTAGATCATGTTTGCTTTATTCATGGAGGGCAGGCCCTCAGAACCCGGAGCTTGTGGATTCTGTTCACCTGGCTAGTCAGCTTGCCCGGGGAACCCTTGAATTCACCTCTGAGTGCTGGAGTTACAAACAGCTGTCAGGCACACTTGGCTTTTATGTGGGTGCTGGGGATCCGAACCCTGGCCTTTCGGCTTGTGTAGCACGTGCTTTATGCATTGAGCCACCTCTTAGGCCTTCAATGCAGCTTTGAGAGTCAGGAAGGAAAAGGTGGAGATCCTGGGACCGTGCCACCAGGATCCGGTGGTGAGGCAAGCATTCTTAGGCCCAGAGAGGGGTAAACTGTTGCTGCCATTATGGACAGCAACTTGCTGGTGCCCATTAAGAATCAAACTGCTTAGATTCTAATCTACCAGTTCCTCGGCTAGGAACCCATGCTGGACCCTCTCCGAAACTACGAAAAAAAAAAGGAAAGAAAAGAGGCTTACAAAGACCTACATGTTTAACCAGGGACACCCAAAAATCATGAAACCGTTTTGTAGATCCCAACATCGACAAGCCCCCAGAATGCCTTCAAAAGGAATGTATCTAAAGCTGAAAACTACCCAGCATATGCACAGAGCTGCAGACACTTTGCAAATATAAAATTTAAACACGTAAAATAAAGTGTAAAGGTAAATACGCTATGTGAAAAATGAAAAATATAGGTCCACAAGACGCGAGGCCATATTGGTCTAAGCATGTCCTGCTGTTCTTTAAAGGGTGTGCTAAGCAGCTGCTAGCCGTGAGCCATTTGGGGACAGGGACTGAGAAGGAGCAAACATTCATGGGCTTCATTCTGTGGCACTGGGCACTGCTCAGTGAGGTTACTGCACGGGTTAGTTGTTTTTAGAAAAGTGTCCCACTGCAAATCACATGTGAAGAAGGGCATATATGGACCAGGACACATTCTCTATTTTTCTCTCTCTCTCTGTGGTCCCCCCCCATCTCTGTCTCTATATAGGCACACAGATTTGTAAATATCTATGTTTGCATAATGTCTAAGTGTTAAGCACGCCTTAAATACCTGGCAGGTGCAGTTGTGAAACCTGCTGTCTGGCTGCCTCAGCCTAGGAGGCGATGGTGTGCTGCGGCCGTGAGCCTGCTGGAGAAGGCTGCCTTGTGCCTGTGTGCCTGCCTCCATCTTCTGGCTTCCTTTACAGTTGGCGATGTACGTACCACCAAAGGCTTCCCACGGGGATCATGTCAGAGAGTGGCTCTTCAGTGGCACTGAAGACGTCTGTGCAGCCATTGCCACCCTGCATTCTGAGCTCCTCCCGCTATTTCCAACAGACACTCTGCTTCTGAGCTCTGGTCACCACCATTCCTCCTTTTGGGGTCTGGATATGACTCTTCTAGACACCTCGTACTGAGGGACTCGGGTAGCATCTGTTCTTTGATCATCTCCCGTTGGACTCAGAATGTTTCGAGGATCATCTGAGTGGTAGCATGTGATTGGATTTTTCTCCCTTTTCAAGACTGACGAATATCTCATTGTATGCATGGACCACATTTTGCTTGTGCGTTCGTGCACTGCTGGGAAATCCGGCTAATGTGAGGAAAGCTGCTTTGAACTTGGCATACTGTCATTCTAAGACTCCACTTTTACTGCTTGGGATGTCCAGACACCCGGGGAGCAGTTTCTGGATCATGTTTATTTTATATTGCATTGTAAAATATATTTATTCTATTTGTAGTCATGTTTTGCCTGCATGTATGTGCACTGTGTGTATACACTGCCCATGGAGGCCAGAAGGGGGCATTGGGTCCCCTGGAACTGGAGTTACAGTTGTGAGCTGCCATATGGATGCTGGGAATTGAACCTGGGTCCTCTGGAAGAACAGCCAGTGCTTTTAACCACTGAGCCATCTCTCCAGCCCCTTTGTTATTTTTTGAGGCAGCACTGCCCTGTTTTCTACCAGCACAGAGGCTCTGTTCTCTCCCACACTTGTTGCAGAGTTTTCATACACATGTACATATTTAAGTATATATTCTGGATCCCAGTCATCCTAATTAATGTGACAAAAATTAAATTTGATTGAGGCATTTTCTTCCTTTTTTTTAAACATATGCCTGCAGGTGTGAATATGTGCATGCCTGGCTGTGTAGGGGCACACGAGTGTGGAGACCAGCAGTTAACAACGGGTGCATCTCAGACTTCCTCCACTTGAGTCACGAAGGCAATGTTCTTCTTGCTGCACCCGGAGCTTGCTATTTGCTATCCTAGCTCGCCATAGCCAGCTTGCCCCCGGGGTCTCGGGTAGCCACCTCCCAGCTCTGAAATTACGAGTGGGCCACAAGAGCAACCTAGTATTTCTGTGCACAGAGCTGGAGGCCACTGCTGGACTGGACTGTCTGCTCTGTCATCTCTTCTTAAAAGACCAGTCAGAATTTCCAGATAAAAGGAACATTAGGACTACATCTTAACATTGTTGGATTCCTATTTAGGGTCGTGACAATGTGCTATACAACCACAGTTGAGTTTCATTCATGAAAATAGAGTTGAGGCATTTTTAGGAAAAGGGGTTACCCTTGGAAATGATAGTAAACAAGGTACCTTGGAAACACAAATATCACATTGTTCCCGTGTGTGCATGTGTCCCAACCTTCCATATTTATACACGTATACCAACAGACAGGTGTGAATGTGGACAGAAACAAGGGGACTAAAAGGGACCACACAGGGTGAATAAAAGCTGGCATGGAGGCCAAGTGCTGGTGGTGCACGCCTTTAAGCCCAGTATTGGGGAAGCAGAGGCAGCTGGATCTCTGTGAGTTCGAGACCAGCCTCGTCTACAGAGTGAGTTTCAGGACAGCTAGATCTGAAAAAAAAAAATATGAAGAGGAGGAGGAGAGGAAGAAGAAGGGAGAAGAAGGAAGAAGGGAGAAGAAGGAAGAAGGGAGAAAAAGGAAGAAGGAGGAGGGAGAAGGGGGGAGAAGGGGTAGGAGGAGAAGGGGTAGGACAAGTAGAGGTGGTGGTGGTGGAGAGGGCAATACAACTCATATGACTTGAAAGGAGTCTACTGGGGTGGACAGGTGAAGGGGGGGTGTTTGGGGGGAGTAAAATCAACAAAAACAAGATTAGTTTGAAAATGCCATAATGAAACCCAGTACTGTGTGTACACTAGTCAAGATTGGCCATCAGACACACACAAAGGAATTCCTACTTATTTACATTTTCTTGTTCCTGAACACTAGGGCCTTCTTAGAGCTCGATGCTCCCACCCAGGGTGCTCTGGGGTGTACCTCACAGGCTCCAGGCTTGGGGGAACTATGCGTTCCTAGTGAGATGATAGAAAATGGAGGATAAAATGCTCTTTTGTAACCACTGTGCCAGGACCAGAGGAAGGTAGTAGAGAAGCGTGCGGGGTTTTTAGTGAGCATTTAACTCTTCCCCACCCATCAGAGGAGGTGGTGTCTGTGTCAAAAAAGGCTCTCTTATCTTTTCCATTCAAATTTGCAATTGGCCATGTGCTATCTACACCTGTCAGGAAGTATATTTGACAGTGTATGCAAATGCTTCTTGCCCAAACGGGCTTCCATTTTCCTATGTGCTTTTTACAGCTGCCTTGCTTGAGCTTTGTTAACGAGTGTAGTACGTATATGGGTGTGCATGGCATGTGCCTGTGTGTGTCTGGTATGTGTGTGTGTGTGTGTGTGTGTGAGTGTGTGTGTACGGTGTGCATGATGTGTATCTGTGTCTGTGTGTGTAGTGGGTGCGGGAGTGTGTATTGTGTTTGTGAGTGTGGTGGATGAGTGAGTGTGTGTGATGTATGCATGTGTGTATATGATGTTTGTATGTGTGTGTGGTGTGTGGGTGTGCAGTGTGTGTGGTGAGTGTTTATGTATGAGTATGTGGTGTGTGTTTATGTGTAAGTGTGTATGTGTGTGATGCGTATCTGTGTGTGAGTGTATATATGACTGTGTGTGGTATGTGAATGGTATGTGTGAGTGTTTGGTATGGTGTGTGTGTATTTTGTGTAGCTCTCAGTAACGTGAGAGAAGGTGCTTGTTGTGTTAAGTCATCCAGCGTGTGGCAGTCTGCTGTCTGTGTAGCAGAAAACCCAAACAATGGCTCCCAAGACACAGTGCCTCCTGGGTGCTGCAAAGTCCAGGGCACTCGGAGGACCAGTAACTTTGGCACTAGACACACTTGACTTCCAAGCTGCAACAGATTTTCTTACCATCCTGGAGTCTTGGTTTTTTCACACCCACGGTGCAGGATGGTGATGTCCTTCTCCTTCGTACCTAAAGGGAGGATTTCACACTGAGGGATTTGGATGAACTCGGCCAGTTCCTGACCCTCCGAGGGCCCAGGTGCACCCCCTTGCTTCCATGAGACTGTACCTCTAGTTGGCCGTCCTTGCTTTTGAGTTCATGCTGCTCATTTCGCCCTCCCATCGTGTTTATTTAGGGAACCACTCGTTTGGGTGAAACCTCACAGCACTTAGGTTTCGGTTGAGTGCTTTGGAGAGTATTTATAGCCAGAGACAACTGTGTTCCTCAGCCACATGATTTGACATCTCCTGAAACTTGAGTGAGCCCTGGTTTGGTTTGGATCCTTCACCCTTTTTGTGGGGTAGAGAAGAGCACATTTTTTTTCAACCGCTTTCACTTTTTTGTAACTCCTTCGACCCCATTCCGGTGGCCCAGCCAAACTGTGGTCTTTATCAGCTGTCACACGTGAATTTTGAATGTCACCAGGAAGGTGGATTTCTGTCAAACTGAGGGCAAGAGGTTTCAGGTCTCTAGGTTTTAACCTCAGGTGTTTAACAGACAAATTCAGCGGTAGAAAGGGTCCCCACACAAAACTCAACTTGTTTTTCAAATTTGGGCCTAGACAAGCGAGTCTTAAATGTAGGTGGAAAACCAGATTTTTTTTTTTTTTGCTTGTTTGTTTCTTCTATCCACCTGTGTGGGCACATGGTAGAGTTGATGAAGTTTCTGATTTTTGAAAAAGCAATCATTTGATTCCCAGCCAATACCATGACCTTAACGTGCATTTCATCAATGCCTCCAAACCCATTTGAGAACAGGCCAAAAAGAAAAAAAAAAAGAGCCCAGGTTGGGAGCTAGAGGCAGGCTGAGCAGGCTGAGCAGACCGTGCAGTGGGAAATATTTGGAAAAACGAGAGCTGAGTTTTTATTCTTTTGTTGCCAGAAAGGCAAAAGCAAAGCTGGAATTTTGCGGTTCCGGCACTTTCTGTGCCTCCCAGTCATTTTGCACAGATGGTTCTGGTTTAGGGCTGAGATGCCTCATCCACTGGAGGGAATGAAGCCTGGCGAGCGCACCCAAGCCTCCCATTCTCATGCCAAAGTACACTGTGCTGCTGGGGAAGAAAATGAGAGCCGGGAGAAGTCGCTTAGAAAGCTGCCAATTAGGGTGCAGAAGTCGAATCGTCCAGTGACTGCAATGCTGGAACCCACACTTTCCTTTGGATTATGTCATCTGGGGGATACTGACAAGGACTCTCCACTGCCCAGCCAGTCACAGTTGCATGACACTGAAGGGCAGGTCCATACTGTCATCTGAAGAGACCATGACGGAGGCCCTGAGAAGCTGAGCAACTTGCCATTTACAAAGGGTCTGGGATACGATGGGGGATTCCTAAGGGGAAGTTGGCATCAACCTTTCTATTGCCAAACTGGTGAAAACCTCAGCTACATCTCTTCTTCTTAGCATGATCCACAGTTGACCTTTCACCCCTAACTTCCATACTTGTAAACTTCTCTTGTATTGTCAGTTTAACAGGATCTGAAATTATCTAGGAGACTGACCCTCCAGGACAGAGGTTCTCAACCTTCCTAACACTGTGGCCCTCTAGTGCAGTTCCTCGTGTTGCACTGATTTCCCACCATAAAATGATTTTGGTGCTGCTTCATAACTGTCATTTTGCTGCTGTTATGAATCATAATGCAAATATCTGATAAACAGGATACCCGATATGCGAGTTCCCTAGATGGGTCACCACCTACAGGTTGAGAACTTCTGCTCCAGGCACACCTGTGAGGGATTAAATTCACCTCGGGGCATACCTGTGAGGGGCTGTATTACTGGAGTTAACTGAGAAGGAGAGACATAGGTCGAAAATGGGTGACCTTGCTGTCTGGGCTTCAGAAGTGGGTGACCTTGCTGCCCCTGGCTTGTCTTACAGTGAATGAAAAAGAGAAAGCCAGCAGAGCACAAACGTCCATTGCTCTCTGCTTCCTCACAGTGGGTAGGATGTGACCAGAGGCTTCAGGCTCCTGCTACCTGCACTCCATGAGTCCCTTGTGAGTTAAAGTTACCTCTTTCTCCCCTGAGTTGCTTTTGTCTGGGAATTCATCACAGCAAAGGGAAGAAAAAGGAAGGCTCTCACTTGGTGGGAGCAGTTTGAGGTTGCTAGGGTATACCTTTTATTTTCCCTGTATCTAATTACTTGTAACGACAGCTTAAAGGGATTCCTGTTGACTCCTGGTCTCAGAAGTTTCAGCCTTCAGTCCTTGACTGTGCTGATTCTAGGTCTGTGGTGCCGTAGAGCATTATGATGTTGGGAGTGTGAGGTTAAAGCTACTTTGCTTCTTGACAACACAGGCAGTAGAAAGACCCCCGAGAGAAGCCTGCTTCCCATGACCTCCAGCTAAGCCACACCTCCTCAAGTTTCTAGTACCTCTAACAATAGCATTGTCAAGTGGAGACCAAGCTTTCAATATCTGGGAATTTAGGAGTGGTAGTAAGTCACTTCATATCCAAACCACAGCACCCGGATTGGTCATTATATTTCACAGTGTCTCCCCTTTCCACACCAACCCAGGTCCATGCAAGAATGTTCACTTCTTGCGGCTGGAGAAATGGCTCAGCGGTTAAGAGCATCCACTATTTGTTCAGAGGACCCCAGTTTGTGCTTCTACATTCCACTCGTAACACAATGCCAGGGGACCTGGTGCTTTTGGCCTCTGCAGACACTGCACTTAAGTGCAATACGCTCTCTGGAATTAAAAATAACATGAAAAATGTCCACATCTTTTACAGGACTGTACTCATTTGCTGCATTTGCTATATTTTCTCTGCATGAATGTTTCACCCACATGTGTTTATATTCCATATACCTGTAGAGGTCAGAAGAGGGCATTAGATCCTTAGAACTGGAATGATGGGTCATTGTGAAGTGCTATATGGTTCACATGAAGGCCATCTGCAAGAGTACCAAGTGATCTTCGCTGCTAAGTCATCTCTCCAGCCTGCAGACTCTGATCTTACTGTCTTTCCCTGAGCAAAATAATGTAACAAGGACTCACTTAGCATTTGTCTGAAGTCATTTAGCATTGGTTTAAAATTCAGGAGAGGGTGTGAGCAGACTGTACAGAGACACTGTGTCTTTTACCTAAACTTCTTATGATCATGGTGCTGTTGAGGTCCCGAAAGACCCTGTGGCATTACAGAAAGATTTCACTGGTTTCAAATTTGAGAAAAATAATACATGTTGCATTTATAAAATTCTTTAGAATTCTAAATGTTTTAGAATTCACATCTTGCTCTCCTGGATCTTTTGGTCAATGGTCTTCTCTTACTTGGGAAGCAGGAAGGGCAAATGTTGGTCCATGAAGTGAGAACCTTCATTCCCATGACTGATGAGGAAACTGGGACTCACACAGTGTTGTTTTTTTTTCCAGCCACAAAGCTTTTAAACCCAGAACTGGGCCTTGTACTCATTTCTGAATCCTGGCACAGAAATTCATAACAACACAATATTATTGCTAGGAAGGCATAACGCTAATTTTGTGCATTTTCTAAAACAAAGGCAAAGCGTATCCCACCGTGATAACAAAGCTCCGGACCCTCAGGGCGGATGGTTTCTATGTTTCCGCTGTGTCTGTACCACTGGTGTGTGAGCGATGCCTCTCCTCCATTGCAGGAGGGGCTGTGCAGGCAAACACTGTCACAGCTCATCAAGTGGGAAGACTCACAAACAGGAACAGTCTCCAAGACCTGGCTTTGTGAATGAGTGAGCCAAGCCTCTGGGGTGTGGCCACGTGACTCCATCAGTAAAAACTCCAAACAGACCTTGGCTGAGTTTCAGGGTCTGCATTTGGAAGGCAAGGTGTGATTCATTCTTGGTGTGTCCAGGTTTATGGGCCCAGGTCAGGCTTCCACAGAGTCAGAATGGTGGAGCGACTAGTATTTCCTTCCCTAGGGACCTTGGCAGGAAGATTATTTCCATGTTCCCCTCAGATATAGAAGTGGCAAATACAGTTCTAAAATTGCTGTAATAGCAAATCCTTACGATGCTCAAGTGGCTTAGGTAACATTACACAGTGTATACAACCTACACACACACACACACACACACACACACACACACACACACAAACACCAGGGTTGTATTTGCACGTGTCTCCTATGAGCTATATATTTTCCTCTGACACCTTCTCCATATAGAAAGTCTGTATCTCATCAATTTTAGATGAAACTTCAACATGTAAGAGGATGAGTTTTTGTATCCTGAGATGGTCTCTGGTATTTTGGAGAAAAATACTTTTAGAAGCCTTGGCAATCCTGTAGCATGAAGAGAAGGAATCGCTCTGTCTGAGCTGGTTAAATTAGAGTGACATGCTTCTTGGGACACTCATACCTGTCCCAAGGAGTACCTGTACTCATCCTCAGTTTCTTCTATCCTTCTGGATGTTCTGTGGAGTCTGGTACTTATGTGTCTCACTCTTTGTTGACATTTAAAAGAGAACATACATAAACATTTTGGAATTTTCAGAATGGCCCATTGTAGACTGAGGGCTTAAACAATAGATCTGGGTCTGGAAGCCTAAGATTAAGACGTTGGCATGACTGCTTTCTTTCAGAAATTCTCCCTTGGCTTGGAGTTAGGTATTCTGTGTTCCCTTGGTCTTAGTATGTCTTATTGAGATCTTTGTGTAAGGATGCCAGTCATGCTGGATTAGAGCCCATCTCAGTAACCTCATTTTCTGTTAGTTAATCTCTTTAATGATCGTATATCCAAATGCAATCACATTCTGAGGGGCTGAGGGCTGTTTTCAGGGGAAAGGGCACTGGTTACTCATAGTACAATGGTTCTTAACCTATGGGTCATGATCACTTTGAGGGGGTCAAATGACCCTTTCAGAGAGGTCACATATCAGATATCCTGCATATTAGATATTTACATTATGATTAATAACAGTAGAAACAAAGTAATTGTATGGTTGGGGGTCACCCCAACATGAGGAACTGTATTAAAGGGTGGTAGCGTTAGGAAGGTTGAGAACCCTTATCATAACAGAATGCAAAACTACAAATGCAAAATAAAGTTCTGTGCCTCAGAAGACTGTCATGCATGAGGAGTACCCGGGATCAAGCTTTTTAGCGTCTTGGTAGATTTATGACTGGGTTGATAGCTGCCATTTACAGCTGTGACAGTTGCTGGACTGATAGGGTGATAGAAGAAAGTAGGTGTCTTGCCAGGCATCCATGAGGTGACAAGCGCAGTGGTCTCCGGTGGCCTGCACAGAGGTAGTGAGGGTCACGTCTAAGAGCGAGGGAGAAGGGGAGAGGCTGCCAGCTGGTCAGTTGGAGGTCTGAGTAGAATCCAGCTGGTTCAGGGAAGAACGATTGAGGAGCTGGATAGATGATGCATGAGCAGACAGGCTTGTTTAGTATGAGGCTGAGCACATCACAACCACATCCCACCATTGCCAGCCATGACTCGACAGTCAGTGTTTGCTTCAATAAACTTCACTTCAATAGTCTTTACTCGTCTTCTTTGCCTGTTTGGAATACAGCCAGAGTTTTAGAGAACAAAGTCAATTTCTTTCTCTCTCTCTCTGTATGTTCATGTGTGTACAGATGCATGTGAGTAGGTGGGTGTGGTAGCATGTGTCTACATGCATGTGGAGGGCAGAAAACCTCATCTATTGTTCCTCATGCATGCTATCTATCTTTCTTGTTGGAGACAGAGCTACTCACCAGCTTGCAGCTCCCTGCTTTGACTAGGATGGCTGGCAAACAAGCCCCAGAGATCCTGTTTATGCCTCACTAGCACTGGGATTACAACCGTGTGCCACCATACCTTGTCGGCACATGCCGTGTTCTTTGGCATGGGTTCCAGGGCTCAAACTCAGGTCCTTATGCTAGCAAGGCAGGCACTTTCCCGAATCACCTCCCCAGCCTGGCCCCATACTCTGTAGTTTTAAACTGTAAATGCTAGCATTTTATAAAGTACCCCTGTGTCCATATCCTGACCATCCTTTGAGGCTGACACTGGCATAACCCTGAACCAGTAGGGAGGCCTAAGCCCAGTCAGTGGGCTCAAGGGACTCCTTGACACTCCAGACCCAAGTGAGAACCGGGGAGGGGGGACATGCACTGGATGCAGGTCTTATGGGCTGACATCTTTTTATTGCACCAGAGTCATTTCTCTTGGTGATCCAGGAGCAATGTCTTCACAAATAAATCTTTGTGCTAATGGAGCTAGCACGACAAAGCAGCCTGCACACAAGCCTTTGGGTCTGAGTGCAGGCCATCAAATGAATCCAGAGGAGGAGGGAAGAGCAAGCATAGCTGGCTGCAGGGCGGTTGGAAAGGATGAGATCTGACCAGGCAACTATGAATCTATAGAAATATCCTTTGTTATCAATGTTTCACCTGCCCAATGTCAGGGTGGATGGGAAAGCATGACCTAGTCAGATAATTCAGATGCTTTATCAGGTTGGGTGGACCTTGACTGCAAAGCTAAATCATGAGAAGTCTGCAGAATCCAGAGGAAAGAATGGGGCTGTGGTCTAATTTACTTGGTCCAGATTGATTTGTGCTAATGATACTGTACAGTCTTTACTCTAACTGTTGGTTTTAGTGTGACTAGAATTAGTAATTGTAAGGATTTATGGCTGGTCATAGGGTGACAGACTGGACAACAAGAAATCATAGTTTAGAGATATTTGCTGTGTGACGAGGCAGAAGCAGACTCTTTCACAGGAGCTTAGTGAGGTCAGAGAATTTCTTTGGAGACAAGGTCTCTGAAATGATGGGTCTTTCTGTCCCAACATCCATGGCAGAAGACAAAATAAGGGATCCATAGCTAAATATATGACATTTATATATACTAAATATACAACAAGAAATGGCCTACCCCCATTTTTTTTAAGCAAAGTTCTGCCTTGGCTGAGCTGGTGAGGTCATTTCACAAAGTGTACTCCCCAAGTCTTGCTATGTGGTCATATGAGGTGATCATGCTTTCCCACCACAGGTCCTTGGATAGCCCCTCCTATCCTGCCCTGAGGTGAAGCCACATCCTGTATTACCCTGACCATTGCCATCTCTGCTTTGCCTACCTAGTCTTTGTATGATGATGGTTTGTCTTCTTTAGCGTGGAGATTAAAGTGAACCTTCCTGACCTTCTGCCGGGACTCAAGGAGTTAATGTGTGCTGTCCTGTCCAGAGCAGGGTAGAATACAAAAGATGTTCTGGTGTATGGGTTGCCATGGTTACCCCATCATTCCTACATTTTCGTTCTCATTCTCTTCTGCGCATGGCCCTGAACAGTCCCGTTATTCTTCTCACCTTCAGGTCCAGATCAAACCCACTTGGTTTTGAAACTTCTATTTTTCCTGGCAGGTGCGCATCTCTCTTGTTGACTCAGTTCCTTGCAGTCTTACAGCACAGCCTCTTGCCTGGTGCAGTTGATCCTGTTTCTCCAGGCGTCTTGTGAGACAGCTAGGGATCCTCCTGCTGGTTTTCTTCTTCTCTGTCTCTTTCACTTGTAACTTACAGGGGCACTGGGCAGTGGTCAGTTGCAAATAGTTTGATTTGATCACTTGGTAGCTGTGTGATATTGAGTCAAGGACTTTTCTTCTTGAGTTGCAGTTTCTGTGGCTGCAGAAAGCAAGACGTTGATGCCAGTATTGTTGGGTTACAATGCACAGTAGTGTTTATTAAGTGCCTAGTGTAGGTCTCAGTACATTTAAGAGATTCCACAAATGTAGGTGATGATTGCAACAATATCTGATGTTCATGAAACTACTAATTCTAGATATTTTAAAATAATATTTAATATGTCTTGGATTAATTGTGCAGCAAATAAAATAGACCTTGCCCAGTTACCTTTAAAGGGAAGGAGAAATAATAGAATGGAAAATACATACATAAAAACAGATACAGACTATGTATCTGATAGCTTATATGTATATATAAATTGCTTTAGACAGTCATCAAAATCATAAGCCAATGATGATGTGGGATTAGCCCAAGTGCCCATAGTAGGGTGGTTGGAGGGGCATATAAGACCAGAATTCAAGATTAGTTTTTCTGACCTCTAAATTCATTCTTTTGAATTTTTTGATGTGAGAATATGAAGGATGGTGGGCCTCAGCCTGTCACTGAAACATAGAGTCAAAAGCCATATTGTAATAACCAAAGGATGTGGGCGTGTTGGACTTGATGCAGGTTGGTATTGGCTTGTGGAGGAACTAGGATACAAAGGAATATCCTAGGAGGAGAACTGATGTTCTAATTGAGTTGAGTGGAAAGCTTGGGCTCCTTGGAGCTTCACATAGTAGCTCTTCTTTGGAAAGCTCTCTAGACTCACAAGGTTCTAGAAGTAACTATACGTCAAAGAACAGGCTCTACCCAAATGCATCTTGAGGAAAACTGTGGTCTCTGGTGTTAACAAAGGGACCAAGGCCAAGCCACCATGTCCCCATCAATGAAATAATCTTAGGGAAATGGTCAGGACTAAAATTATCAAGCATTGTCCTCAGAAGCCCACACAGGGGAGGTGGTGTAAGGGACATGGAAACTCCAATGGAGTAGAACAGTTGAGCTCTTGGTTGGTAGATATTTCAGAGGCAGTTGTGTATACCAGATCATGAAGCTTCAAGGGCTGAAGAAGGGCTTTCTTAGAACATCTGTTTACTGAGATAGCAAACCCATGTCCAGAAATGGGAAAGGGAATCCCAGAAGTTAGGATGTAAAAAGGCCAAAGACTTACAAGGGAGTTGGTCAAAATGTTGGTTTGATAGTGTCAGGAGGATCAACTGTTGGATGGAAAGCTGAGAGAGGGAAACCTCAGTCATTCCCTAACAACTGTTCCGTTTGTGTTAAAACTAGAGGTTCACTCAGTCTGTGGTAGAAAAGCATGGACTGACTCGGGCTCCCTTTCTCCTATTGAAACAGTAGCATTTAAGGATGCACGGTCTTTGGAGACTAATTAATTTGGCTTTGGGTTTGAATTTTGTTACTTACTAACCTCTTCAGACTCAGTTTCTCTCTGTTTGAAAACGGCACTGTGAAGTCTACATGGTGGTGCCATTGTTTGGATTGAGGTCAATGTAAAAAGCTCAGTTGCCCTTTTTGTGCTTATGACATGGTATTGGTCAAATTTTACTTGATGACATATAGCTCATAGCCATCAAGAACACCAAAATGGAGGGAGGGAGGGTGAGAGGAGGGACAGAGAGCAAGAGAGAGCGGGGGGGGCGGAGAGAAAGATTCACCAAAAAGATGAGATAAATCTATTCCCACTTCCCATCAGCATGCATGAAAGCACAGGCACCTGCAGGTTTCGGTGGATCCTCCTTGGTGCTGCTGTAGAGCTGTTCTGAAGAGGTTGTGTAGGAGTGGGCTGGGGCAACCAAACAATCCAGGAAGCTCCCATTTCTTTGTAAAGACACTAAAGTCAGTTTGGATGTGCTTTGTAGGTACAAACCATATTTATAGCTGAGCTCTTGAGTCTACATTTTTACAATTTGGGATGAGGTCTCAGTCCATGACTAAAGATGTCCAGAACTTGGCCTTGAGGAGTCTCCAAAGCTGTGTGTTATGCATCACGGACAGACAAATCTTGGCCAGAGCTCTGGAACTCTTTGTGGCTGATTGTAACACTTTGTTGAGGGGTTGGTTCCCAACAGCACATCATCTGGAAACCTTGTAGCTGGGTTGAGGGTAGGAATCTGCAGCCCCACTGGGGAGGAGTTAGGGACCCAGGTTCTGCTCTGTCTGTGTGATGAGTTTGATTGTCAACTCGTTTGGATCTAGGATCAATCAAGGAGATGTGTCTCAGAGTATATTTCCAGGAAGCAGTAGCTGAGGGGAGAAGACCCTCTTCAGAGTGGGTAGGACTTCCAGTAGCAGCCGAGATGCAGAAAGATCTGAAGAAAGAGCATTTGTCTTCTGTCTTTGCTTCTTGCTGGTAATTGGGCCTGTCTTGCTGTTATGCTATTGTCATTCATTCACATCCAAACATAGTTGCTTCGGACATGGACTCTAGACCAGCAGCTCTTCAGGACTCTTCCAGGGGGTCAGTACTGGATTGAGGTGAGGAGGCCCTTAGTTTTGTGGACTGAGTAGCTGTTGGATTCTCATTCTTTGTTGTATGCAGGTGGCAATGGTTGGACTATTTGGCTCCTGCTGGGCAAGCCAATCTATCAATTCCCCAAATCCCCTCTCTCATAGAACTCATAGGTTCCCACTGCTGGTTCTGGTCCTTTGGAGAGCCCTGACCAATACAATCTGCTAGTCCTTCCCTGGTTGATAGCATTTAGCACATTCTTATTGCGCCTTAGGTCCTGAGTCATATACTGTCTCCAATGTATATTAAAGTCATAGTAGAGCTGCCGTCAATAGATGGCCAGCATCTTTCAGACACTGGACTGGCAGTCAGAGTAAGAAACAGGGACCAGCAGTAACGTATGTCACCATTTTAAGTTCTATTTTAGCAAGAGAAGCCTATTTTTTTGATGTTTTGAGACAGGGTTTCTCTGTGGCTTTGGAGCCTGTCCTGGAACTAGCTCTTGTAGACCAGGCTGGTCTCGAACTCACAAAGATCTGCCTGCCTCTGCCTCCCGAGTGCTGGGATGAAAGGCGTGTGCCACCACTGCCAGGCGAGAAGCCTATTTTTGCTTTGGTATCTACTCCTCATACAATTGGGAGTGGAGGACTCCCAGTGAGAAGCTAAATATCACTTGCTATTTCTCCAAATTTTCCATTGTCACTTTTCCAGGAAGAAAAAATATTAAAAGTAAATATTAATTTCAAACAATGACTATTTCCCCAGTGTTCTAAGCTTACTGTTTCTTGTCTGGAATATCTTCTAGCTGAGAGACTCTTGACCAGTGGCTTCCTATGCCAATCCTGGAACTGACTTTGTGTCTGGGTGCCCAGGGCAGATGGATTTCTGGCCAGGTGGAGCTCAGTTTTGTATTTTCTCTACAGAGTCTTGCAGACAGCCCTGTCTCCACAAGGGAATATCAACTCACACAGAAGATGTGGATGCTGCCTGAGCTCCCAGACTCCTGAAGCAGCCCCCAAAGTTAGACAGAAACAATTCAAAACAACAGCAGTTGAAATCCCAACCATCTAATTGTTTTCCCAGTTGAGACCATGGCACATACTTCCTTAGTCTCCCAGACAGAAATGTGAAAATGCCTTCAGGCTAATGGTGAGGGTTTGGAATGGCTTCCTTATTCTTGGCAGGGAGTACGCATGGTAGAGCAACACACTTTGAGAGTCACAATGTGGAATGGAAGGTCTTTTTCAGATTCGGAAATCAAGAAAGATGGGGAGGAAGTCAATGGGCAGTCTCTCAGAGTGGGATGGGAAGACTAGATTGATGGCTCAATCAATAAAGGATTTGCCTTGAGATGTGACGACCTGCATTCGATTTCCAGGACCCGTGTGAAAAAGTGAGGCCTGATGGCCTGCCCTTGGGTCTCAGCATTGGAGAGTTAGGAGGCAGGCAGGCAGACAGATCTCTAGGTCCACTGTCAGCTAGCCCAGCCCACTTGATAAAGTTCCAGGCTGACAAGAGGGTCTGTGTCAAACAAAAAATGGAAGACACCTGAGGAATGATACCTGAGGTTGTCTCTTGATGTCTATAGGCTCACTTTTAATACAGTACCATAAACACACACACACTTTCAGTACAGTAGCCTACGTGCACACAAATACATACACAAACATGTCAATAATGTGTGTGTTGTGCATGCACATGGCAAGTGAATGGAATAAGATCTTACTTTTGAAGATCCTACTTCTAGATCATTTGAAGTCTTGGTGACTGCAGTGCCTGACCTGCCTTGATGATCTTCTCTTTTTTGGTGGGGTGTGACACAGATCAGGTGATGTGTCAGGTTCCTTCCATCCCTGGTACCCCACACAGAAGGGAAGGATCTGGCTGGGTGAACAATGGCTTGATCCCATGCTCAGCTGCCATTTCTTGCTGTTCACTCTTACCCCCTCTCCTTTCTAAATTTGTGTCCTGTATTAGTATGCGGGTGACATTATGTTAGGGATAAGCTTTAATGTAGTTTAATTTATGAAAAAGGTAACATTTACAAGTATAGTACCTGGATTATTATTAGTGTTGCGGACATCTGTTGGTTTTGGCTTCTAACAAACCTATCCCCATCTTTCCTGTCATGAAATTGACCTTCCTGTTTTCTTCCCTGCCTTTCTAGTGATATCTAGTCATGGATGTGGCAAGCAGAAGGGAGGCCAAGAAAGATTTGAAAAATAAGTAGTCACAAAATTCTGTAGGACTTGGTAACTACTTACGTGAGAATACTGACAGAAAAGAGATCCCAGAATGGCTGCCAAGATTGGAACATGGGTGACAGTGGACGGGTAAAGTCACTACTGATTCAGAGCCACAGAAACATGGAGAGAAGGCCATTGATGAGCAGAGTCTGAGACTACTGTGGGCTATATGTTAGGTAAAACTAGATAGGACATCAGTCGTAGGGCCCTGAGCATCTCCCATACATCACTCATTCCTCAAGCTGGGCTCATATAGTCTTTGTCTTTGCTGACATTGAATAGCTATGAAATGCTACCACAGCTTGTAAAGGGACCAGGGACAGGAATGTATTGATTCACAGTTATGGAGGTGGAAACACCAAGATCAGATGCTGGTATCTTTGTTAGAACCTATGTTCTTCCTCAAGATAGGGCAGAAGGTGTCATGTGATGAGGGACACAGATAGGGAGAAAGGGAGAGCAGGGAACAGGGAGGAGGAGGGAGCAGGAGAGGAAGAGAGGGAGAGACAAGGGGAGAGAGAGAGAATAAGCAAGCAAAAGAGGGGTGAATTTGTGCCTATGGTTACAACATTAATATATTCGTGAGGGGGAAACTTCATGGCCCAAACTCCTTTTATCCAGTTCCCCAAATTGTTACAGTGAAAATAATTTTTTCCATGGAATCTGGAGGAAAGATTGGAGACAGTTAGACTCCAGTTCACTATGTTTGTGAACGAAGCCGTGCTGAAGGAGTTGAGTGCTGGTAGAATATCTCTGAGGTCCCCAGTGAAAGGTCATGGATACAACAGAGGACACAAACAAGGGGGCTCCATGAGGCCACCAGATACAGGTCCACATAGCAAAAGGTTAAAGTCAACTCTTGGATGTTATCGTTTGATCTCCTTTGAAATCTACAATCATGCTGTGGCATGTGTGGGTTTGCAGGCAGGCATGTGTACACACACACACACACACACACACACATACACACACACACAAACTCACACACTCAAATGTGAAAAATAGACAAGTGCAATTTCACTGAAAAACAGACAGGAAAAATCTCAATGAACAAAAAACCCCAAGACCACACTGAGAAGATTATACATCATAATCAAGTTATGTTCATTTTATGGACGCAATATGGTTCAACATATGCAAATCAATTAAGATAATACACTGATTAAATAGATTTAGAAATAGAAATCACTTAATCTTCCCAATAGACCCAGGAAAGACCTTAGGAAAAGTTATTTGTGATAAAAGCAGAAACTTAGCTCAATGTTGGCTCATTTTCATCCTTCCTAGATAGGGTAGAGATTCCTTTGTATGAAATTCACATCTCTTTGAGACATGGAATTGTTTTTCTTTTGCCCACAAGTTTTTAGAACTCAGAGTTAACTTAAAATTGTAGACACGTTTGGTCAGCTGACATAGGAGTTAATATAATACTGACCCTATGACCACACTTTATAGCAAAGAAGACTCAATATCTGACCTTACTGTCATAGTATCTGGTCTCTCAGACTACCCCATCCTGCTCAAATACCACCATCCTGACTGCAAGGCAGAACAGTTCTGTAAAGGTACATATAGGGTGTCATCTTAGAGGCTCTGTCTCTTGTCCAGGAGCCCCACCCTCCATAGTGATTTCTTGCATCCCATTTCTGGAGCTGTTAGTATAGTGTCTTCGGTTGGATGAATACAGAAGCTTGGAAATTAACATGCAGTCTTGGGAGTGACCTGAGTACCCATAAAACTTAACTCTCATCCCATAACACACCTTCCTCTTTTCCTTCAGAGGGACTGTCCAAACCATTCCCTGGTGGGGTAGCTCTACTGTCTTTCATAACCATTTTTTAGGATTTGTGTTTTCAGCCTATAGATTCTATAGCTCATAGAGAAAAGAGTCTCTAAAGGAACTGTGTCCTCTGGTAATCAACTTCAGAACCCTTTCTAGCCTTAAGCCACGTCCACCAGGCGGTCACAATGGACTTTTGTGTACAGTGGAGATTGGTGCTGGGCTCTTACCCCATTGTGACTCTTGGTAGGGGCTCTCCAAGGTCACCATGTTGACTCTTGGGCTTCTGAGATTAGCTGCTAGCATGGACTCTGAGTTCTTCACAATCATCCCGTAGAAGACTTTTGTCATTACAGAAGGATCACCCGACTGTGCCCTGGCAGGGCAACTCTATCTTGGGAGCTGGACTCTATAGTCCTGAGTCAAGGGGAGACAGCTGTCAGTGTGTTATTGGGCCCAAGCCTTGCTGTCCTCTCAAAGTCTGAGCCAGGCCATAATTTTTAGGACTTTTTATTTTAGAATCAAGCATTTGACTTGCAGGCTATGTTTGGGACCAGCGATTCTTGTCGTCCGCTGTCAAAAGTGGGCAACCTTTTCACCTAAATCCACCATTTCCCATTCTTACTGGATCTTTAATCCCCTCCTCATTAACACGTGTGCATGCAGCCTTGCATTTCCCTGGGCAATAGCCACACAGCCGCTGCAGAACCCCGTCATCTCTCACTTGTGTTGCTGGATGATATTTGCATTTGACATTAGGATTCTTAAAAACACTTGGAGGTTTTGTTTTCCCTTTCTAAACTGGTTTAGAGGGGGTGGGGAAGAAGGCCCTACAGAAGTCCCAAGTTGTTTTCTGTTGTGCCTGGAAGTAAACAGGCCACTGCTTGATGGGCATCAGTCCTGCCCTCTCTTCTATGCCACCCACAATTGTAAAGTTCTCCTTTTTCTTCTCTCTGCTCATTGATGGGGCATTTTGCAAAGTGTGGCATCTCCAGATTGGCACCAGTAAGCAAGCAAATAACATGTTTTTCTGCCACGTGAGCCTGTAAATCTGGACTGTCTTGTGTGCTCACTGGCTGTCACTCTACCCATCACCGCTCAGGAACCAGATCTCTTCTAGCACATTTTGCCATCAGAATCCAAACAAAGTTAAGGTGAGAATATAGGTAAGAAGACAGCTGGGAAGATGATCTGTCAACTGTGCTTGGTGTGCAAGCCCAAAGACCTGGAGTTTGATCCTCAGTATCTATATAAAAAGCTAAAGGCAGTGTCATATGCTTGTAATCCTAGCAGTGGGGAGGCAGGGTTAGAAGGTCTCCTTGGGGTTCACTGTCCAGACCATCTTAAAAGGTTAACAAGTGCTTGAGAAAGACTTCTGACTTCTTTGTGTACACATACACTCAACATACACACATACATGTACACACATGTGCACACAGAAAACACATGCACACGTACTCACACATGAATACACCAATGCACTAGGCACACACACAGACTCATACATAGATACATGCACACACATCTGCATACAGAAACACACATTTGCACATACACACATGCATGCACTGATGTACTCAGGCACACACACACACACACACACATCTTGCTTACTATCAGTTGTGACAGTTCCCATTCAAGGGTCCTATGATGTGCAAAACTTCTGATGTCAACAACACTCTCAGCCCGACATCGGAGAGCGCATCCACAGAAACAAATGTCGTGGTTGCCGCCTCCCCTGTTTTTATTATCGTTGTGACTGTGGAGCTTGTTTACAAACCCACAAATGCTGAAAGCCCCCCTCTGGATTTTTAGCCCACAGCACACCTCCCTCTGAACACACCCACAGATGTGCTGGTACAGATGTGAATCATCTCTGCAAACAAAACGAAGAGCGATTCAGGCGTCTTTAATGAGCGCTGAATATGACTGATTACTGTACTTGTGAAGAACCTTGTATTTTTTCCCCCAACGTTGTGTTACAGAACAGACTGCTGCTTCCATAGGCTGAGAAATGTAGGTAATCAGTGTGTTTGTGTAAATATTTAACAATGTTCACATTCATGCTCATAGCTCTTCGGACGAATGCCACGATTGCTTTTATGTGACGTAGTAGATGTAGACTTAAACATGACCTTTCTGGGGCTTGCAAGACTTCCTCTTAGATCTGCGAAAAATCTGTTGACATACAGAAACATTTCTGCCATGTGGACAAAGTCTCACAGAGATTTCAAGCTTGGCTGCATAAAATCTGCACAATTCTCTTTAGTTGCCACACATTCTAGCTTTAGCTTCACACATCTACTTGTCCTGCCCGAGTCTACAGATGTCGAGGGCCCTCCCCACAACGCCACAGGCATTTGCAGAACAGAAACTCCGTGGCATTTATATATGAGCTGTGGGCCACTGTGAGTGTCAGGAAGTCTTGTCTTTAGCTTCCAGTTCTTCAGATAGGTTTCTCTGCATTTTCGGGGTCCAAGCTTGGCTCACCCACTTCCCTCTGACCCTCTTTCTGCTCGGTACAATGAGGAAGAGATGTAATTGTGGAGGTAGTGTAAGGCCTGAACGCCTTACTGCAGAGAACTCAATGCATTCCGACATACTGTAAGCACTCACATCTTCTTTCTGAACCCCTCTCTTTCCTGGGAAAGCTGCTGTGACCCTGGTGTGAAGGAACCAGTAGTGTACACTGCAGGGGACTCTGCATCTCATTAGTCTAGGAAAACCAAGTGATCTCTGGAAGTGAGGAGAGAGGAGGAGTCACGATGGGCTTTTGCATATAGTCTGTTTTCTACCTCTCGAGACATTTCTTCAGCTTGGAGTACATTTTCTTGCCTCTCATAATTTTTTGAATTACTTTATTTTTATTTATGTGTGTTTGCAGTACTCATGGAGACCGGAAGAGGCTGTTGGATTCCCTGGAGTTGGAGTTCCAGGCAGTTGTGAGTTGCCAGATGTGGGTGCAAGGAATTGAATTCCTGTTCTTTGGGGAAAAAACAAACAAACAAAACAAAACAAACAAACAAACAAAAAACCCAGCACGTGCTCTTAATTGATGAGTCATCTCTCCAGCCCTGATTGTACCTACCTCCCCTGTCAAATCTTTCTGCTGGTCCATTCACAGCCAAAGCTGCCTCTCTATTCCTATGAATCTCAAGGGGTCACTCTCAAGTGGTGGTGGAGCCCTGTGAGTCCTTTCCTCTAGCAAGCTGGAGTTTTGACTGTCCTGATCTCCTGCAAGTCTCCTGCAGGAAAGACAGCTGTGTTGACTTCATGAGGACAATTGCTGTATCCTATCTCAAAGACAGCATCTCATGTCACCCCTCCCATTGTTTGTCTCTTACATTCTTTCTGCTTCCCCTTCCCCAATGTCCCTAGGCTGAAACTGGAAGCAAATTCCAGAACAAAAACATATACTGGTACTCCATAGCAATTAACTATACTAATATCCACATACAGGGAAGAGGGTTGGGATCTTCTTCCAGGGAGAAGGTAGAGATGAGACAAAGAACCCAGGTCAATCCTGGCTCTTTTTTTTTTTTTTTTACAGTCATACACCTTTAACCACCACTGTAAGTTTCTGATCACTGGCTTTTGTATCGGAAATGAGAATGGAATATCTCCTGTATAGACCTTTTCATAACTGAATGATAATATTTGTATTTATACATTATCACAGTGAATCCTGAAGTTTAGGGGGATTGATTCTGTTTTTTTATTTATGTATTTATTTTGAGAGCTTGGCTTTGAAAGTGCAGAAATTGGTTCTAGAATGTTGAGGGAAGAAATCTGGCTGATTGTCCTAGTTCTTCACTAAATCATGGTGCAGCTATGGTCAATGTCATTAGAGTCAAGATTTTCTAAATTATCTACCTAGGTCTGAGGCTGGGGGTGTCAAACGTCTCATTCAGTCATTGTGAACCCTGTGAATTGGTGGTAGTCTTAGGGTTACTATTGCTTTAATGAAACATCATGACCAAAAGCAAGCTGGGGAGGAAACAGTTTATTTGTCTTACACTTCCATATCACAGTTCATCATCAAAGGACGTTAGGACAGAAACTCAAATAGGGCAGGAATCTGGAGGCAGGAGCTGATGTAGAGGCCATGCAGGGGTGTTGTTTACAGGCTTGTTCCTCATGGCTTGCTCGGCCTGTTTTCTTATAGAACCTGCTATACCCAGATTATGGAGTCCCCCAAAAACCAACTAGGAGACAAAGTTCTGTATGTAAAAGCAAAGAATCTTTATTCTTATACAAGTTTGCAAACTCAGTCTCTCTGTGTGTCCAATGGAGTGATTGGAGAGCCCCAAGTTCAGCTGGGGTTGGTTTTTTGTAGTAGCAAAGGTGAGGTGAGGAATTTCTAAGGTTCAGGACCCCTGATTGGCTGACATTTGTCTAGGAGTGTCCTGGTGAAAAGGGATAGGTGTGTGCTGGCAGGTGATCCTATCTACAATGGTTGGAATGTTAGAAATTTCCTTAGGATGGTTTGTTCCTGGGTGGTACCAGGGTAGTCTCAGTTTGTGGTCTTTCTTGGAACCAGGGTAAACTACTAAGATTTAGACCTCTATTGAGCTTGTCATGGCTGGGGCCTACAGAACCCAGGGCCTCTATCCCAGGGGTAACCACACCTACAATGGGCTGGGTCCTCCCCCACCAATCACTAATTAAGACAATGTCCTACAATTGCCTACAGCTCTGTCTTATGGAGGTGTATTCTCAAAGGGGGCTCTCTCCTCTCTGATGACTCTTCCTTGTGTCAAGTTGACATAACACCAAACCATACAGTAGTTATTTTTTCCAAATTCCACATAGAAAGTTCAAGATTTCATCCTGCCACCCTGCAAGTAAGACCTAGATGTGGGTGGGTCTGTGAAGCCTTAAGCACATCGCTCTGCTTTGTATCCTTAAATGGAGCTGCCTAATTTCTAAGGTTTAAAAATATCAGGCCATCTGTGAACTAATAAGGTATAGACACACACGTGACTGAGAACAGCAAGAGCATCTTCCTGTCCACATGCTCTGTCTAGCACAGTGCCACATGCAAAGTAGGCCTCCATGTTTTGATTCTTGAATTAAACCAAGCAAATATCTAAAACCATTTAACTCTACCAAATGGTGCCTACAGTACTATCTAATTTGTACCCATCAAATCTGAGTTTGGGACTTCAGAAGTCCCAAGAAAGAGTGAGCTATATTCTTATGGATGCTTACCTCTTGTTATAGTTCCTTGGAGAAGTGGTCTCTGAACTCCAGGCCATGCCTGGGCCTGGGTTGGGTGATGGAATCCAAGTGATAGGAATCCCCTGACAAAGGGCATGGGAGTTCTTGATCTGAGATTGACAGTGTGTTTGCTGGTAAGGATTCATTTATATATGTAAACATGCAAATAAAAGGCTTTATTTACATATATAAGTATGGGTCCAGATATTTTATACTGAGGGAATCATCCAACATGTGACCCTTTGTGTCGGACTTGTATCACCTTTGGGAGGCCTCTTCAGGTTGTTGTTCCATGCCTGTGATGAACAGGATTGTGTATTTTGTTTATCCATGTGTTGACAGGCATGTGATAGTTTGTACCTTTGACTGTTGTGAATACTGCAGGTATGAACAGATGTAGAAATGCCTGTTTCTACTTCTTTGAGATTGATGCCTCTCTTCTGCTATTTAGGACTTAATGTGATACCAAAGGACCCATGTAGTAAATCCCAACTGGTTGTTCATTGTGTTACCTGCAGATATATGGAGGGAGGGAACTTGGGGAACATAAAGGAAAAGCTGGAATAGATGCGAAATAAATTTGTGGGAGACAAACCTTCCATTGAAAAGCTTCTGTAAGGCAAACCATTTTAGCCAAACTTGACAATGGTGGCCTGTTGCCTGAGGGGAGTAGAAAGGAATGAATGCTTATTCATACTTTTACAGATAAGTTGGTCATCTTAATTCAATGGGAATCAGAGTCTGTTATATTTTTTTTCTTACCTCATCTCATGGTACTGGTTTCTCCCATCCAAGAAGTCACCAGGCCAGAGCCACCTTTGCTTCTGAGATTAGAGATCCCGTGCATTCATGGTGGGATGGTCATAGACTTCTGCTTTCTAGTGCATTAATTGTAGTCATGTTTTCATTGGGTTGGCCGAACACTTCCTTTCTTCATTGTTAGAAAGTAGGCACTTTTGGCCTTTCAAATAGTGATTATAAATTCAGAATTGATTGGTTTCTATGGTGGTTTGAATGAGAATGGCCCCCAAAGGCTCATGAATTTGAATACTTGGCCACCAGGAGTGGCACTATTTGAAAGGGTTAGGAGGTGTGGCCTGTTGGAGGAAGTGTGCCACCAGGGGTGGGCTTTGAGGTTTCTAAAAGTCCATTCCCAAACCAGGAGCTCTTTCTTCCTTCTGCCCATGAGTCCAGATGTAGAGCTCTCAGCTCATTCTCCAGCATCATGTTTGACTGCTCGCCACCATGCTCCCCACCATGATGAGAATGGACTAAGCTTCTGAAACTGTAAGTGTTGGGGTCCAGCTTTGGTGAAATTTGCATGTTTCCAGGTTAGGGCATGTGGATTTGAAAAGTTAGGTAGGAGGAACAGAGATACAAAAGAAGAACAGAGACATAGGACAGAACCAGGAGGGCTATGTAGTGAATACTGAATATGCCTGTGTTTATATAACTCAGTCTGAAAAGTGGGGAAGAAGGCAAAAGGCTGCTGTAACACGACACAAAGGACAGCCAGAACAGTTACTTGCTTTACTGCTGAGACATCAAGCCATTATTTCCTGAGTTAAGCATTCTGATGTTTTAGGCAGGATATATACTTTTATGCAGTGAATATACCTTAGACCATGTATCCTGAAGTCAGACACTCCCGGGTCAGACCTCCTATATTGGAATGAAAGAGCAGGAATAGGCTTGAATTCTCTGACCTTTGGTCAAGGTGGAGCGGATCCACCACTATGGACCATCTCAAAACCAATTTAACCACAGCCTAGGACAGGATATCTTGTTTGTAGCCACTCCTTAAGTCATACTCCTTGTCAATAACTTTGAAAGAGCAAGAGTAGGTAGGCTTAAGGTCTCTGCCCTTCAGCCAAAGTGGAGGAGATCCACTTCTGTAGGCTCCCACATATAAGCCAGCTACAGTGAAATGCTTTTCTTTGTAAGAGTTGCCGTGGTCATGGTGTCTCTTCACAGCAATGGAACAGTGACTAAGACAGATTCCCATCTCCTAAGTTCTCCCTTATGAGGAAACTGTAGCTTAGTTAACAGTCCCTTTAATATGGGTTACCGGAACCATCTCCCTGATAATGGGTTGCTTTCTTGAGAACATGCACTCAGCACCATGTTTCTCATGAATATCCTCCCTCTGTTTGTTTTCATGCTATGCATTATACTGAGTTCAATGAACTGAAGTAAACAGGGGTCCCAAGTGTACATTTAGGAGGGCTGCTGTGCCAGAGCACCACAAAGCAGGAGGCTCAGAGTAAAGTGTAGAGTGAGTCTATGTCTCTATGAGTCTGTGCATGCAAGATTGGTTTGGGAAAGTCATGTTCCCTGAGGATTCTAGGAAGGATCCTTGCTTGCCCATTTGAGCTTCTAGTAGCTTCTTTTATTGTACTTTCTTGATTTGTCTTTGAAGGAAGGCTATCTGTCTCTGTGTCCAAACTGTTCCTTTATGTGAAGAAGCCACTGGTTTTTATGCTTAGGGTTTTTATGCTTAGAACCTCATCTAACTTGGTAACTCTGATGAAATTCTGTTTCTAAACAAGACCACACTCTGACTTAATAGTGTTAACACTTTACCTTATCTTATACTTCAGCCCTTCATACCATGGTAGGCAGGTGACTGACGTATGGGACTTTACCAGCAGGTTGGCATTGTGCCGGCTCAAAAGACACAAGACTGGAATTTTTTGTTTTCCTTGGGAGGGGGTGTCTTTAACGAATTCAGAAGGGAAGGATGTAGAAGAAAACATCTAACCAGAGGGCTGCCGCTGCCCTTCAAGGGCTCTGCTGCAGACAATATGCCTGGAATCTGCTAGAACACTGCTTTCCAATTGGCTCTGGAGATCATGCTTGCTAAGCAGGACTCCAACACTCTCCTGGAAGGCAGAAGTCTATCCTTGTGTTCAGGTGTCCACTGTGTCCTGACACCCAGAGACAGATGTCCTCTACATTTGGCAGTGGCAGCATCTGACTTCCCACATCAGGCCTGGCCTCCTGCTGCTGTAGGTACTTGATGTCAGGAGTTGGGTTCATGCAGCTTCTGATTGACAGCCTAATGAACAGGTTTCTTTCAACTGCACCAGTCTTTAAAATATCATTTTTGAATGCTTCACACATGCATATGATGAAATATGATCGCATCTGCCACTCCCCCATTTGACTTTCTAACTCTTTCTAACTCTCCGTGTCTCATCACGCAAAGACACACATCCTATCTTTGCGTTTAGAGGCAAAGCCAATGGAAAGTCATCAGTATCTAGCAAAAATTATTTTGAGGTACTGCTAAAGTCCTGCATAATCACTAAAAGTGATTATTATATTTTATGCATTATTAGCATATGTTAATAACAGACAGTAATGGGTTTTATCTTGATATTTTGGTACATGTATATAATGGATTTTGTTCATATCCACCTTCCATTACCTACCCTCTCTTGTCCCTTCATGCCTCTGTTGATTCCCTACTACTAGCGTCCTTTCTACCTTGATGTCTTTGTGTGTGTGTGTGTGTGTGTGTGTGTGTCCCTGTGAGTTTCATTAATATGACCCACAGGAGCATGAAAGGGTATTTATGGGAGCATAAAGTCTGGGCCCGAGTGAGGGGCTCTTGTAGCTTTGGTCCAGATCATCTTGGAACAGTAGAACAAACAGAAGCCCAGAGAGTTCATATTGCCTTGCCCAGGGGCTATGCAACCCCTGGTGTATCTTAGTCTACATCCCTATCTTCTATTGATTTGTTTCTCTTCAGACAAAGGGCCTGGGTGAGGGCTCCAGGAAACATTTGATTTCTAGTCCTGTTGACACTCAAATAAGCTATCATTTAAAGTGACCCCTGCCTCCCGTGACACTGTCTTTCCCTTGTCCCTCAAGCCTGGAGACAGGGCTAGTGAAGGATAGGCAGTGTGTCCCAGAACACACATCCCTCTGATGTCTGGCCTTCTGGGGTTTGAGCCACTGGCTGCCTGGGCCAGGGCCTAGGAGAGAATTTGGGGCTCTAAAGCTGACAGATTCACTCTTTTCCAAAGTGACTGGCAAAGTGTCTTCCCTGAAGCCCGAGAGTCAGCTCTCTACCGCCTCTTCTGGTATTCTCATCCCAATTAGGTCCTCAAGTTTATAACAGATGCGGGGTGTGTGTGTGTGTGTGTGTGTGTGTGTGTGTGTGTGTTGGCGGTGGGGTGGAGTGGCGGGGGTGGGCCTGACTAGGAAGAGAGAGCTCATCTGTGGGCACAGGCCAGGCAGGCTCATGGGTTTTTTGGGTCTCTAGTTCTCTCCAACTCCTTGCTGTAGCAGGTGTAGGATCTGAGGTGAAGGTTTTAATAGCCTAGTCATTTCTGTCACCAAACCTCAGAAGGGAGCCACATGTCCTTGAGGGGAGCCTTAGTTAACCACAAGGGCTGGGACTCAGGAGGGGACATGAAGGCTACAGGGTTTGGCTTTTCTATTTCTCACAGAGGTCCCGCCTGATTGCATCAGAACTGTGGGGTCTTCGAGAGCAGCCACAACTCAGCTTCCTCTGCAAGCCACTTTCAGTGGTGACCCACTGAAAGAAGGGGCATTTGATGTACCAGGCCCCTTCAAGCTGGTCACACTCCATTTTTCTCCCCCAGAAGCCCCAACTTTCTTTAAGACGTTCTGTGGAAACAAAGACATGCTTCTTCAAACACCTGCAGCATTGACACTTGACAACCTCATGTTGGTTCAGCCGATGTTTATTCTAGCAGACACTGGGGAGAACCTGTTGTCACTGCATTTGGACGATGATGAAAACAGGACTCAGCCAGGGTAGGGTGTTTGCTAGCCCAGGGCCTTGCTGGTGGAGGGTTGGTGCTTGAGTCCAGAGCTCTAGAATATTCAGTCAGTATCTCACTATACTTTATTCAGAACGTTTTGGCTCAATGTACTACGCTTTATGTGTTCCCAGATGTTTGTTGATGACTTGATCATAGTGTGAGTCCGTTTGCAAATGGAGGTTTGGAGAGGGGAAAAGGTGCAGGTTTTGGGGGTGCCATTTAGTTTACCTTTTACCAGGGTTCCCATGAGTAGTGGGACTCCAGCTCAGTCACGTGTTCTCTGAACTGTGCTTTCCTCTGGACAGGAGGGTGAGAATTAGTGTCTATGTTCAAGGCAAGTACAAGATTTAAATGAAAAAACAAGCATCAAGGGCCAGCATTGTACACATTACCCAGGGGCCCAGCACCTCAGTGTTCCTTCTGTTATCTCCACTATCACGTTTATCTTTAGAACCTCAGAGGAGTCAAAGGAATCTCACTGATATTTTCTGTGTGCCTGGCTCCCATGTTTTTGCTCTCTAATATTTTTTTTAAAATGTGGATCACAAATATCTAAAATAAAACAATGTATAACCCAGACCTTCACCCCATGTGTGAGGTGCCCAGAGAAGGTCTCAAAGAATGACGTAACAAGATTTCATCCTTTCTACTTACTTTTTTTAGTGGCAAACACATCTTTTCTTCTTTGACTTTTTTTGGACCATGTGATGTTCACGATCCTTGCTGTTGTTCTCTCTGGCATCTAAAGAGCCATGGATGCTCCCCAGGATCATGATCAAGCTGTGGGTCAGACTTTGAAGCAATGGTGGTGACAATGCTGTCAGGCCACTAGATCATGGTGACATTGACCTCGCTAGTAAATTGGTTATTTGGTCACATCATAAGCTGATGATGTGTGTGTATATAATGATCTGTTCTGTCTCTTTAAGAGACAAGCCATCCACCCCAGTCTGTTGAGACAGGCTGATCTTCAGCTTGCAGCCTGAGTTCTCTGTTTTCCATCTCCCTCTTGAAGAGGCAGCTTCTGCCTCTCCCCACTTCTCCCCTTCCCTCTTTTCTCTCTCTCCTTCTCTATCTCTCTCTGCATCTCTGCTCTTCTCCTCCTCTTCCTTCCCTTCTATAACCTACTAAATAAATATTCACCCTCACTCTGCATGGTGTGCTGCCTATCTGTCTCTCACCCCACCCCCATCCCACCACATGGTTCCCTGCTTGGGACCTGTGGCCTGGTCTCGTGGCATTCCCATCTGTTTGTCTCTCCTGTGGCCTGCTGCAGCCACTTGGGGAACTGCGTCATCCCTGCCTGGGACTGGCTGCTATCGGGGACCGGCTGCCTGCCGCCACATAGCCTATTGCTGCCACTCAGGGACCTACAGCATTTCTGCCACTCTAACCACCGGGGATCTGGGGATCCTGCAGCATTTTTAATAATCCATTTCAGGGGTAGGGTGAGTGCTAAGTGGGAAGAAGCAGTTCACTGGGGCTATTCAAGAGTGAATCTTGTTCTCTCCTTTTGCTTTTGGTCTGTTTGCTTCCTGACTGCTTTGAAGCAGGAGGCATTGCTTTAATTGACCAGCAGTCCTCCCACAGCCCTCAAGTCAGAGGTGAGTGCAGCCCAACATAGAATCATAAAGTCACCAAAACACGATGAGACTCATTTAGTGGTTTGTAGTAAGAGGTGTGGGCTTTGTTTGCAGCATCTGAGAGGAGTGCGGGCCCTTTGTTCTTAGCACCACCCAGCTTCCGGCCTCTGGGCTAGCTTACATTTGAAATAACCACAGGAAAATTGTATTAATTAAATTACTGCCTGTCCCATTAGTTTTAACCTCTTATACATATTAGTTTAACCCATATCTAGTAATCTGTGTATCACCATGTGGTTGTGGCTTACCGGGAAGATTCTAATCAAAGTCCATCTTGGGCTGGAGAAACATGGCATCTGCCCCAGTGCCTTCTCTGTCACAGCCTTCCATTCTATCTACTCCGCCCACCTAAGGGCTGCCCTATCAAAAGGCCGAGGCAGTTTCTTTATTCAACCAATAAAGGCAACCTAAATACAGAAGGACCCTCCTACACCAGTGGTTTGTTTCTTCACTTCATTGTGTGGGTCTTAAGTCTGAACTCTGTAGATGACAGTGTTGTCTTGCAATAGCAAAGGTTAGGCTTGCTTGCTACCACATCCTGCCATGGACTACCACATGTCACCATATGTTATTACATGCTCCCTTGTGCTATCACATGTTACCACATGGTGTTGTGTTTAACTGCTATGATGGTCTGCCTTATCACAGCCCAATATTAATGGAGCCAACTTTGAACTGTAGCATCTGACAGGGAGCCAAACAAACCATTCTTTCTTTTATGTTGGCTTGCATAGACATTTTGACTCAGCAATGAAAGGCGATAAGTGTACACTGACTTCATGGTGAGGCTATAGAATGGATGGACACAAAGGGAAATATATTAATTTTAAGAAGTGAGAGCAGAGTTCTGAACAATGACAGCAGTCATGGGAGGGGTTTCTATGGAGAGAGATGACATATTTTGGGGGAGGGACCCTTAAGCACTTGTGGAGCATGAAACAGGAGTGCACAATATTTATGGTGAGGGACCCACAAGTCCTTGTGGAGCATGAGGGGGCAGTGCCTATGCTGACAGATGCTTCTAACTGGGCTTGGAAATATTCATTCTTGAAAGTGTGTGACCTTCAGACTATTCACTGCCAGTAAAGAGGTGCTTTCCTTCTTTCTTTTTGCGGGGGTCTCAGGAGATGGAGACTCTACCATTAAGTACCTAGCTCAGTGCCTCATGTCTTTCAGTCACATACTCTGCTCAACATGGAGCTAGATAATTGTGTCTTGATTCAGTGGCCAAGTCCATGCTTGGCCCAGGTGGGAACACTTAACGCCATCACATTAAAAAGCTCTATAAAAGAGAATGGCTTTCATACTTTCATAGTGGAAATTTATTTTTCCAAAGAAAGTGTGTATTTTGAGAAGGAAAGAGACTTGTTTATTTTGGAAACTAGACACATTTCCAGGTCAGGGAAGGTATTTGAGTTCTTCAACTTAATGTGACCAAGAACTCACAGGCTCTCATGGAGGAGATCCTTTGGTTACCATCTTCCAATGGTTGGAGAAGTTGAGTCCCACAGACAGGACATGACTGTGTCTACGGGGCTACCCTGGGATGATGGAAGACTGCTGGGGAGTACCAGTTAAACTGTGTGAAAGGCTCATTTCTTGGGCTTTCTTTAAAGGCAGAGAGTCTGCAAACACAGGCAAGGCCTTGTGTTTCTTTGCAACTACCAATGTGCAAAGAATTTTTCCTTGAGATTTCTTAGTTGGAACTCAAATATTAACACAAGTTTGCTTTACCAAAAGGGAATTTCTTGTATTTCTGTCATTTAAAAATAACCATGTCTTTATCCCTGTTGACAGCCCTCTTGAATCACATGGACACAAGCCCATTTTGAAGATTTTCAAAGGTTGGAAAAAAGGCAGTGTTTACATAAGTAGGAAGCAATGCCTATTTGTTGGGTGTGTTTGTAGTTGTATGACTCTGACATTTAGGCTGGGGCAAACTTTTCCTTACACTAGACAGATCAGCTTTGGGAGCCAAAGGATATTTATAAACAGTAACGTGAAAAGTCCTATATTTACATTTCAAGAATGAAAAGTCTTTGCTTCATAGAAATCTCAGGAATGCCTCTGGAGACCAAAGCCTGCTTTTGCTGAATTCATTCCAGGGAGACCGTTGACACTAGAACATACCAGTTAGTTTGAAGGGATTTGTTTCCTATAAAATATGCCTCCAAATCACTCTCTCCCTTTGTACCCTTGGCAGTGAGATGCCCAATCAAACAGGTCTCTAGCTTTGATTTATCCACTTGCTCAGTCAATCAATCTTCACTGACAGTTTGAGCTGCTTCTCTTACATGGATGTTCTGGCTCACCCCATGTCTTTTCTTTCTGATCTTATGTATAGTACATTCCAAAACTTCTTTGGTTTGCAGAATGGCAGAGTGATCATGGTTGCAGAAGGAGGAAACTTTTATCCCTGTGTATTTCCATTGCCACCTCTTCTGAAACCTTTCTTGACATTGTCCTGGTCCTTTTTCAGAGATATGGTACCTTCACCTCCTCCCTGTTAATGGAACATAGACAATAAGACTAAGTGGTGTGCAGAGACATGCTAAAGAAGCATGTGTGGTTCTTTGGGCTTCTGCCAGCATTATTCTTCACACCAGCTATCCTCTGCTTATTCAGTTTTCAGTATTTCCTGAATGTTTTCCACATGCCAAATAATACTGAAGTATTAGAGATGTAGACATGAACAAAACTGGTTGAGCATATTGGCTTGATATTTCTCACACTAGGATCCAGTGATACTGAGGAACTCCAAACTCTGTTTTTGAGAAATTCACACAGAAACATTGCATCTACATCACTCTTGCCTCCCTGCTTTTCCTACAACTCCTCCTTTGGCTCTCTCCCAAATTCACAATCTCCTTTTCCTTAGTTATTATCATTTCTCACACACACACACAGGACACATACACACACCTTTATCTGTCTGTGTATCACATGCATATACAACCTACTAAGTCCATTTAGCATTGCTCATATGTACATGTGTCCAAGGCTGACTATTTGGGATTGGAAACCTATATGGGAGCTTAAGGGACCCCCAAACTCTTATATGTGACTTTTATAAGAATTTTTGAAAATGTCTTGGTCTTTGACGATAAATTAAAAATATTAATAGAATATTTCTGAATTGATGAATGATTGTCTTTAAAAACTTATTCCCAAGGATGTAGGTGTCTGGGCTCACATTAGTGTCCTTGCCACATCAGAACTACAGCTCAAGTTGACAGTGAGCTACTTCTCAGGTTATGGCGAGCTTCCACAGAGTTCTTTCCTTCTAAATGAGCTGCATGCATTTCTCAGCTTTTGAGAAACTCTGGCGTACAGGCAGTACAAAACTAGACAGCCTTAGGTATCTGTTACACTACTTCAAAACTTGGATGATGTTAGTATTTTTTTTTCCTTTCCCAAAGGTATCTGCAATTTGATTATGGAATGTCCTCTACAGGCTTATGTGTTTAAACATTGGGTCTCCAGCGGGTGGGGATGTTTGGGAATATTATAGAACCCGCAGGAGGTTAAAACTTGCCAAATGGAAGAAGTGTGTTACAGGGGTTGGGCTTTGATGTTTGATAGCCTGGCTTCACTTCCTGGTTCCTGTGATCAGTCTGCTTCCTGGTTGTCAGGCTAGCCTTGTGCCCCTGCTACCATGTTGCTTTCCCAATCATGTTGGGCTGTACCCTCTCTGGAACTGTAAGCCAAAAGAAACATTTTCACCCCTCCATTGCTTAAGTCAGGGTATTTTATCATAGCAACAGAGAAGGAAGAATATGGTGCCCACGCTCTCATACCTGGAACCTGCAAAGCGATAATAGCACACACTAGCAGGTGCAGTGAAGGAGGGGGTGCTTGGCTTGTCTAGTTGGGTCTGATGTCACCATGTGATCTCTAGATAGTAGAAGCAAGGCATCTTCTCTGATGAGCCTGCAGCAGGTACTCAAAACAGGTTTACATTCATGCCATTCCTAACAGCCAAAGGCAGAAACAATGGGAATAAATGTCCATCATGGACAGGTAGATAAAAAAATGTGTCTGCTCATACAAAGATATTTGATTCAACACCAAGATGGAATTAAGCATCAAGGCATGGTGCAATCTGGATGGACGTCCAAGCCATCAAGTGAAGTTATTAAAAGCAGGCACAAAGGTCAGATTGTGCGATTCGTTTCTATGAAGTGTCTGGACTAGGTAAGTCCTTTAAGCCAGATGTCATTGCCAAGGCAAGGAAGAAGAGGAAGGGGGAGTGTGAGCAATAGGGAGGTGCTCTGGTGTGAAGCGGTGGAAATAGTTTAGAACTGGATGGAGGTGATGGCTGTCTTAACTGTCCCTGCATTGCTCACTCACAGGTTCATTTAATCTTCTCTGCATTTCCCTTCTGGTGGAGAGAGACACACAGAAGATGAAGACAGGGGAGTAGACCAGAGAGGCCACAAGAAGAGACAGAGGATACTGACTTTGGGGTTTGAGTAAGGGGGCTACAACCCAAAGGAAACTGGCAGCCCTTAGAGATTGGGAAGGGATCTTAACTGACAGCTGTCAATCACATAAAACCTTACTCTGGGAACTAGAAGGACAAGAGAAGGCAAATACATTCCTCCCTGGAATCTCCTGCCAGCATGCTGATTTTAGCCTGGTGACGTGCATACAGGATTAAAGGAATAGTGAATTCATACCACTGCAAACCACTACCCTTGTGGTCATTGGTTACAACTTAGAAAGCGATACAAGTCTCCTTTCTAGAGTTCTGTTTTGGATACAGGTTCTAGAGCTCTGTTTTCTGCTCTTCATTGGTCAAGCCCATTTCTAGGGTGGTTTGGTCACCTGTGTCTTTCTCCAGCTGCCCAAGGTTGGTTGAAGACTCTTCTCATGTCTCTCAAAATTCCCAGATTCACCTGTGGAACTACACCCGACATGGTGTCATGGCCTGTTTCCTGGTTACCCTTTCATTCTACCGCATGCTCCTGTGGTTATCACTTATGAGTAAATGCTAGCCACATTCCCACCATGGCTTTTGGGTCTTCTTCGCATTTCACCTTGGGTCAACTGAACTGCAGGGGCTTCCAGGCTCAGTGACAGAATGGCATAATGTCCTTTGCTCAGGAATGGGGCTCTACTTGGTTTCATGCTGTGCTGGCTCTGCTTGAAATAGGCATTTCCCCTTTTGTATCCCAGGGTTCCCTGCTCCTTCATGTGACATGATGCTCCTCGTGTGACTTGATGCTCCCAGGTGCTCCCTGCTCCTTCCTGGTTCTCCTCTAAACATGTTTCTTTGCACTTGAATCCTCACCAGGCTCACTGGGTTGAAATCTGCATTGATTCTGGTTGTTGTATTTGCGGTTCTTAGTGAGACAGGGAGAGTGAGTGTTTTGGGATTGGTGGGGTGGCCATGATTGCAGTGCCTGGGACAGCCTCCCTGGAGAGGGAAGGGGTGAGACTGGGTATACTCCAGAAGGGATGGAGAAGACTCGGAAGGTTCTGTTTGCCATGAGCACACCTGCAGACAGCAATGCAGGAGCAGCCTTCACAGCAACTTCAACCAGGCTTCATGTGCATGAAGTCACAGGAGTCACAGCCAAATCCCTTAGATGCAAGGTATAGATGGAATAACACCCATTTCCTGATACCAAAACTCAGCTCCAGGAGTTTTAAGTGCAAGGGGTGGAGCCTGTGGCAGAAGCACACTCCACTGGTTCCAGAGTTCTTGGCTTTCTCTGTATCATCTGAAAATCAGAGGATGATGGGCCCTAGCCTAGAGGTGCACGTAGTAGCCCTGGGCTTGCATTCTTGCCTATTAAGATGGAGCTTGCTGCCTTCATTCTATTTAAAAAGTGCCTTAAATTCTACCATTTACTATGCACTGGTGTTGTTTCTATGGGAGAAAATCTGGCTTTGGTTGTTTGGGTTCTCAGCCTCTTCCATGGGGCTATGGCTGGACGATGGTGTGGCTCTCTGCTGTTGTTTCTTTCTGATCTTGCAAGAAGCATCCTTCTAGGAGATGATGTCAGGGTTGGACAAAGGAAAGGGGTTTTGAGAATCAAGATCATGGCTCCCATCAATCCAGGACATCTGAGGAGTTTATTCCAGGGGACAGCGTCTCATGGGGAATTGGTGTCAAATGGTCTGAGCGTTTTATCTTAGAAACATTCCAAATCTAACAACATCAAGAGAGGGTTGAACTGTGTTGTAAGACACTTTGTCCTAAAACTTTCCCTCTTCGTATTTTTTTAACTTCTGTGAAAATAAAATAACTTCGTTGTGACAGTCAGTTGTGAAAATATAAGTCAATGAAATGGAATTTGTAAACGCCGAGTGAGGCAAATGTTTGGATTATCTTGTTTCAATTAAGATGCCATGCCATAGACTTCCAAGAAGGGGCCTTTGTTCTCTTCTGTGTTTGAATATATTATGCCCTCAGATTGGCTTTTAAAGAGAGAGGAAGTGGAAGGGATGGGGGAGGGGAGACAAAGGCAGTTGCCAACAGGGCAGTCAATTCAAGTTTAGGGTCAGAGGAGCAGGGATTCAAACCCTGCTTTTGAGTGTGCTTGCTGTGTGACGCTGGCTATTTCAACTTCTCTGAGCCCGCTTTCCTCATGATGTGAATGGATATCTTCAGATCTGTTATTTGGGATTATTAAAGGGAATAATGTACGCTATTTTGCCTGCTGCCAAAAGTCCCTCAGTAAACATTTCCTAAAGAAATGAACGAATGCTCTTGAAGACAGCAGTGTTTCTCAGTGTGTGTGGGTTGTTTCCCAGTGTCCAGTATCCCTGGAGAGTATCAGTCCACTGAACTGATTTTAGAAGCGATACACTTGAGACTTTCTGGCTATGCTGGCCCTTCTCATGGAGCTGCGGATGATTCCTCCCACATCACTTTCCTTCATTCCCTTGAACATACATACAACAATTCTGCCACCTGTCAGACACTAGGGTTGGAGTAGCGGTAACCAGAGAGGGGAGGTTGACTTACTACTCTGTCTGTGTGGGCCAGGTGGGAGAGGCATCACATGGTCTGTCCAGGAAGTATGGATTTCATTGATCCTGTTGTGGAAGATAAAGCTCAGAATCGCTAGACTCTATTTGAGGAAAGAGGAGGGTGAATCCAATTCCACAACCGAGGGATCTGGGTACCTCTATAAACTACATTGAGTAAGTGGACATGGCGATGACACTCTTGAAGAGGCCAGAATTGGCACCCACAGGCAATTTGAGCTGGTCTCTTTGTAGGTGGGACTAGTTTTCTGTATGGATGGTTCCTCCAGGGATCCTGCCTGAGCCTGTGGGGAGGCCAGGAGGTGGTGATGGGGACAGGGCAGGCCTTTGCTTCTTGTCTGTGTTTTTATTGCTTCAGTGTAGAGCCCTGGCTTCCTGAGAGTCGCATCACCTCACCAGGCAGCTATTGGATAGGAAAGCAGGCATCATCTATGACCTGAGGATCAGAAGCTACATCCACGGGCAGATTTGAACACAGCTCGCATATCTGTAGGCATTTCCTGTCCACTCAAGAAGGGGTCTTTATCAGGAGTCCAAGTTAGTATTTTTTTTTTAAAGAAATGAGTATACACACCACTGTGAACTCAGCCATTGCTCTCTGAATTGGCGTCTTGCAATTTTTATTTATCCTCCAGTCCTTGAGACTAGTGGTGTCGTGTACAGATGGCACCTAATTCATGATGAGGTGATACAGAAGCATTGAATTTCAATCTTTTTTCTTTTTTTT
>JAQHUG010000018.1:3813955-3826682 GCA_028555095.1 Dicrostonyx torquatus | reverse complement strand
CTCGCTTATTTGTTTAAATTTGCAATTTATTGTTGGGGATGGAATAACTCAGTTGGCAGAGTACTACAGCACCCTGGCTTCACTCCCAGCACTGCACAGACCCAGCACACTTGCAACCCCAGCTCTTTAACATGCACAGCGCCCTGGCTTCACTCCCCAGCATTGCACAGACCCAGAGCACACGTGCAACTCCAGCTCTTTAACATGCACAGCGCTCTGGCTTAACTCCCCAACACTGCACAGACCCAGAGCACACGTGCAACTCCAGCTCTTTAACATGCACAGTGCCCTGGCTTCACTCCCCAGCATTTCACAGACCCAGTGCACACGTGCAACCCCACCTCTTTAACATGCACAGTGTCCTGGCTTCACTCCCCAGCATTGCACAGACCCAGAGCACACGTGCAACTCCAGCTCTTTAACATGCACAGCGCCCTGGCTTCACTCCCCAGCATTGCACAGACCCAGTGCACACGTGCAACTCCAGCTCTTTAACATGCACCGTGTCCTGGCTTAACTCCCCAGCATTGCACAGACCCAGTGTACACGTGCAACTCCAGCTCTTTAACATACACAGTGTCCTGGCTTAACTCCCCAGCATTGCACAGACCCAGTGCACACTTGCAACACCAGCTCTTTGGAGGTCGAGGCAGGAGGTCATCTAAGACTTGGCTACATAATGAAGTCAATACCAGCTAGGCTATATGAGACCCTTAAAAGAAGCCATTTATTGAAACATAATTTATAAATTTCTGCTTTTCTTCAGTTGACAGATTTATGGATTTTGAAAACGTTGCATGTGGTCCTTTAGCTATTACTATGGTCAAGATACAGAGCATTCCCAGCATTCTAAAACACCCTAGGGTGTTTCCAGTGTGGTCTGTATCTTACTCCAACCCATAGCCCCTGTCAACCATCAATCTATTTCTGCATTTTAAGAAAGAATACCATATAAATGAAATTATATAGTGGGTAGTGGCTTGAGTATTCCTCTTTTACAGGGCCAGATGCACTTGGCACCCACCCTTTTTGCTTCATGAATTACTAGTTCCTTCTTATTGTTGAGGACCATTCCATGTGGAGGGCAGGCCACGCCTTGTTCACCATTCTCCAATAGAGGCTGTTTGTGCTGCTCCAGTTTTTCTAGGAACTACAAATAAAGTCACCCCACATATTTTCATGCAGTCTTTTGAGGGGCATGTTTCATTTTGGAGGACTGACATCTATGCTGAATTTAAAAAAAAAAAACACAAAAACCTTCCCCAAATACCTTTCAGAATGGACATATCATTTTAAGGATTCAATATTATGAAACTGAATTTTATTGTGTGATTAAAATGGTGGAATCATGTGCAAACTTAGAGCATAAAAGAGTTACCCCAAGATTCCATGTCTGGTCTACTCAGTTTCCAATAATGGAGGCAAAAATGTCACAACCAGAGTGTTAATATCATCATAGTCATGAGAGGAACATTCCACCACTAGGGGCCTCCGTGTGTTACCCCACCTTCCAAGCACCTTTGACAACCAATAATCTGCTCTTTGTTTCTTAACTTTGTGTTACTTTAAGAACTCTGTGTGAATGTGACTGTATGGTATGTCACCTTTTCAGGTTGACCTTTCCACTCAGTCTTACTCTCTGTCAATTTATCCAGGTTGTCAACGATTCATTCCTTCTTGTTGTTGTGCTGTATTCTATGTCACGGACATAGTTTGTTTAACCATTCACAAGTTGAAGGCCATCTAGGTGTTCTTTGAATGCCATTAGCCATTACAATTGAAGGTACAGTTAGCATTTGGGTAGCTTTTTGTGCATGCATGTTGCCTTTCTCTTGAATGATTTCCGAGTTCTTGTTAATTTCTTTCCGCATGGCTGTGACGATATACTCTGACCAAAGGAACTCAAGGGAGAAAGGGTTTATTTCAGTTCACACAGTTCAGGGGCTACTGTGCTACTGTGGTAGCAAAGTCAAGGCAGAAGCAGCCTCTCACTCACATCTACAGTTAGGAAGCAGAGAGAATGGCTGCCAGTTTTCAGCTCACTGTCTCCTCGTCATTTGGTCCAGGGCCTTGTCCCACAGACATCTGTCATCCATAGTCACGGATGGTCTTCACATCTTTGTTAACCTAACAAAGACACTCCCTTACAAGTGAGCCTAGAGGCTTGTCTTTTGGCTGCTGCTAGACTCTATCAAGTTGGTATCAACCATCCTGAGGATATAACTGACGGGCACGTATTTGGTCTTTTTGAATGACAAGTGTCTCAGGCATGCTCCCATTTCTCCACATCTTCATCAGCTTGTCATGGACATTTACTTTCTCCAGAGAGATCAACGCTGTGCCCTTGAGTTTGTTGCTTGTGCAATTTAAAAGGTTTGTTTCTGCTCTGTTCTTCTCCTGTAGCTCGATTCCCCATTCAAGTGCTGCCGTCAGCAGTCAGAAAGGTGAATGGTGAGCAGTTCTGTTCTCTGTAAAACAGTGTGGTACTCCCTACCCAGCATCTTATTTCCTTTATCGACTTGGCTCCTGGGATACTCACTACAAAGAATTCCAATAATTGTCAGTATTTCCCATTAGTTTTTTTTCCATGGCTGGTTCATGGAGCTGTGCATGCGAATGAACACAATCCAGGAAAAATGTGATGAGTAACTGAAAATTGAGTTAGATGGGAGCCATCGTGGCCACATAGGAGATACAGGAGACTTGCACAGTAAGGGGAAAAAGCAATATCTTCAGCCTCCACTCTGTAAAGTCTCTGGGCACTTGGGAAATGTGTGACCAATTGGAGGGACGGGGCAGTGACAATTTTTGGGGTTCTTTGGGGTCATGCCTGTGGATGATAGTAGAGCCAAGGAGAGATCTGGACAGACCAACTGGACCTAAGGGGAAGCCCCACCTGTCTTAGCTGGAGCTGAGCCCAAAAAGAAAGATGATTTGGATTGCTACAAATGAAAACATGGGCTTTCATTTGAGGCTGCCATGATCCATGAAACATTCCTAGATGTTCCAGGAGTCAGACCAAGAAGAGCTGTGGGCTTGTGAGCACTACAATGAGGACGTGGCAAGCTGAAGGCCTCACAGGGCCCAAAGCATAAAGAGAACCCAGACCAATGAGTCCTAGATTGTGGCATCCTACTCTGCCTGTGTTCTTTCAAGAAACTCCCGATGGTACAGATGGCTCTGAGAAGCCCAGGACTGTACAGCCCACCCAACTGAGAGCGTGTTAGGAAAACATCACAACATTGGTAGTTGTCAGCATTCAAACCCTAAGCCAGGCAAATGGAGAAATTAGAGAAAGACTTCTTGTGGGAAAGGGGCCCGGCATTGGAGGAAATGAAAACATGTCCATTGCAGATGCTGTTGAGCCACCTAGGCTGATTGCTGTTGAGTCCTCTGCACTATGACTTCTAAAGAGATGCCATCTGTTGACCAAACTGGCCTTCACACTGTGGGTAGTCACTGGTATTTTGGCATGGCCATCAGGCTGTGAATAGTGGGATACTCTCTTATAACTCATCTCAAAGACCTGAGCTTCTCCTCCACAGTTCTTTTGTACTTGGGGTTCTGGGATCACGTTTTCCCCTTTGAGTTGGCTGCCAGAAGTTCTGAGTTGAACTTGTAGTCTGTGTTACAAGTGACTAGACCCCAGTCTCATGAATTTCATGATCTAGGGATACTTTTCCATTGCTGTGAGGAAGCAACATGACCAAGGCAGCTTTTTAACTGGGGGGATTGTTTAGAGTTTCTGAGGATCATAATTGTGGAGCCATGATGACAGGCAGGCAGGCAGGCAGGCAGGCAGGCAGGCAGGCAAGCATGGTGCCAGAGCAGTAGCTGAGAGCTCACACGACCTAAAAGTTGCAGACAGAGAGTGGAACTGGAATAGACATGGGCTTGTGAAAGTTCAAAGCCCACCTTCAGTAACACGTCTCTGTTGTGGAACAGAATATTGGTTAACTTTGTACAGATATGTTGCATTTTTTTGTGTTCTAGAATAATTATTGAATTATGTAAAGACATGTTGCATTTGCTTATGCTGCAGAATAATTGTTCAACTATGTAAAGATGGGTTTCATTTGTTTAACTAGGTGAAGATGTGTTTCTGTTTCACCTTGCCTTCTTAAGGCACCTGATTAGTCTAATAAAAAGCTGAACAGCCAATAACTAGCAGTAGAGGAATAAGTGGGGGTTGGCAGGCAGAAAGAATAAGCAAGAGAGGGAATCTAGGCTCCAGGGAAAAAGAGAGAGAGATACCTGGGGCCAGTCTGTCAGGCAGCCACTAGCCAGACACAGATGAAGCAGGAAAGAAGGACATATAGAATGAAAGAAAGGTAAAAAGCAGAGGCAAAATGTAGATGAAGAGAAACAGGTTAAAATAAGTTACAAGACCTAGTGAGACAAGCATAAGCTTGTAGACATTTCAACCAAGTATAACCCTATCCAGCTATATCTAACACATACAGTTTAATAGGAAAAGAATCCACACAGAATTACAGTACCAGACAGTGCTCCTCCGAAGATGCCGGTAGACCCGCGATCCACAGAGAGAGCGCTTCCCACGTGGGTCTATCTTTTTATACCTCTTGGGACCTGGTGGTCCAGTCCCGTTAATTAATTAACAGCTAATGGCGGGGTGTGGCTATAAGCCGAATAGACCAGGACCATTCCCCTTCATAAGCTAAGGTTAATCATTCATAACTAGGAAATCTCTGTGTCATGGTTTGGGGGCCGGAGGTGTGAGAAGGTTGGCTAAATATCTTCTTCAACATGGCCACACCTCCTAATCCTTCTAATAATAGTTCCACTAATTGGGAACCAAGCATTCAACTATAAGAACCTATGGGGGGCATTCTTGTTCAAACATGGCAGGCCATTTCAGGTCTCGCTTCATTTTAGTCTATCTTTGATGGACTTCCTTCTTCTCCCTTCCTCCCTTCCCACTCCATTTCTCTTCTCTTTCCTCCCTCCACTCCTCCGTCTTTTTCTGCTTTATCCTGTTACATGTGGGTTTATTTTGCATTAAAATTTTAAGTATTTTTAAGACAAATATGATTGAAAAAATGAGGAAGTAATTACTATGTTGGTCTCACAGTGATCTCCCTGGTTTGATATGCACTTCTGGAAAAGATGTGTCTTCTGGGGATGCTAACCTTAGAGGACCGCCTACTAAGTATCAGTGTCTTTGCTCAGCTTGGTACAAATTTTGTTTTCTGCACACTACAGCCATAGGTGGCAGATGCCTTTACTGTCCCAGTTCACAGGGGAGGAAGCTCAGAGGCAGAGAAGCTCCATAGCCTTTGCAAAACCCAGGCAGAGACACAACTAAACCTGGAACCAGGAAAACCAATCTGTCTTGAAGAAACCTTTATTCTCATCAGATCCTTATTGGAAGCAAATGTGTAGATGATGCAGAGATGCAGCATAGGTTTAGTCTCCTTTTGATCATTTAACACCCAGGTAATGGAAGGGATTTGATCACGTGCAAGTTCCTTTGCGTTGCTTGTGGCAGAGCTGAAGACAGTGGCCTCCCGGTTGCTTTAGTGATCAGTGGCATAATGAGGACTAGGTGAAGGGGCTACTACCAGCTGTCACTCAGTAACAGTGACAGTGATCTCAGTGAAGGGGTGGGCTCTGGACAAAGAGGATGCTGGGTCTAGTCTCAGCTTAGTTCCCACTGAAAAGGAGTGGTAGAGACGGGGACTCACAATGCAAAGGACAGATGGCTACAGAAGTCAGAAGTCTTT
The DNA here is from genome assembly GCA_028555095.1 of Dicrostonyx torquatus. NCBI lineage: Eukaryota > Metazoa > Chordata > Mammalia > Rodentia > Cricetidae > Dicrostonyx > Dicrostonyx torquatus. The sequence goes on along the minus strand of JAQHUG010000018.1, from coordinate 3,820,938 downwards.
AGTCTAATGGGGGACCTGGGCTTGGAGACTAGAAACCTGCATAGTGCCTCCCAGGCAGGTGGCAGAGGGCATCAAATTCTCCTCACTTTCTTCAGTCTTTTTTTAAAACTAAAAAACAAGTTTGCTACAGCGTTAAACATCTACCAGACTCCAACCTGAGAATTTAATGGTCCGTGGCCACCTCAGATCTTGCTTGATTCCTTTTCCTATCCCTCCTTGGGTACATATTGCTGCAGGACGGCTGCTGTCCAGTACTCTGTTGGTCTTGTTTGAAGAGGGTGGCATTGTCCTTGAGGGTCTTATTGTCATGCCTCCTGAAGTGCAACACATCGAAACACCAACTCACGTCACATTGCCTCAAGCTGACGCTTCTTTAGAGCCTCCTCTCAGAAGGACCACTGTCATCTGCAGCATTCCAGAGAGGAATCTGGAGCTGTCCTTTGGTTCTGCCTTCTGGCCACCTCTGCTACCTGGCGCGAGCACATACCAGGGTCAGATCAGTGGTAGTGAGCTTGTAGCTGTTTCCTTAATACATGTGTTTCTTCGTCTTCCCTGCTAATCAGTGTATACAACCCATAGGGACTGGTTTCTGTAGTTGGTCAACCCTGATCTTCAGGTTTTCCAAACCCAGGAGATATCATAAGAATTTTTATTTTTATGATCAAATCCTGAAACCCGATGAAATAAAGAGATACACCCAACAGAAGCAATCAGCACACTGTCTCTCTTCATTTGCTTGCTTAGATTTCCTGTCATCAGTTACATACCCTCCTGTCACCTCTGCATTCTTATCAGGCTTTTCTAGTTGGGCGATAATATTCATAATGTCTTCAACTCAGAGAAGGGGCTGAAATGTCAGTCCTTCCTTCCTGATGCAGGTTGGAGGAAGGAGGTTCCAGAGTACAACCGGTGATAGAACAGGGCCAACCAAACTAGAGGCAGGTGCTCTGGTGACACTAAGTTGATGACATTGTGTATGACCACATATCTCTGCTTTTCCCAGGCCCTCCACCCTGATCTGCTTCCCTGGCCATCAAATGGAGTGAGCTGTTACATGGTGATGCTTTAAAGCAGGGTCTGATCATGTCTAGTCTGTTCCCACAAGATGGTATCCCAAGGCTGCAATTGTCAGTCACCACCCAGGGGTCAAGGTGCCCCGAGAAACTATTGACATTACAGCCTGCTACCAGCTGAGGATGGCAGTGTTCTGCCTTTCTCCTGTGTTTGGGCCTCCTTGGTCTCAGCTGAGAGGCTGACATTCATGGTGATGAATAAGACATTCTTAGTCATTAGTCTATATCCCACAAGCATTCTGTCTGGGGACAATTGAAGATGGTATGAAGGACAGCAATAAGGGAAGCCAGGGCTACATATTCACAAACAACATTGCTGCTGCTTGCATGGAGGACTGAGTGTTCACCACCACCACCACCCCCCCGCCCTGCCCTTGCTTCTGGGACTAGATATCGATGTGAAAACTCAAGCCAGGTCTCCTGGCTTCCTTTGGAACCTGCTGGATCCTGTTTTCTGAAAGAGCAGAGCCCCAGTTTCTCTGTGTGTTTCCAGAGTCAAACATTGCTTGTGTAAATGACTCGCTGAACTGGGACTGTTGGGCAACCTCACATTTCTGAAAAGGATTTCCATTTCCTGGAAATCCATGAGCGTGTTCTGAAGAGGATAATCATTTCGAATTTCCTCAAGCTGAGGCTACAGTGTGTGCCCTGCTTTTCGGGGTTCTAGCACACCTCTTCAGGGTTCCCATCCTGCTTTGCTTCTCTGGTTCAATGCCCAGTTCTCCTTCTCACTTGACCTCACCAATCATTAAGCATATACCAGGAAGGCTTTTATTTTAAACTTTCCAAATCCAAGATTATGTTAGCACTCTGGACATTTATTTTTTCTGGGACTCGTCATTGCTTTCAATCCTTGATATGGTAAGAAAGACAGGCTTCACGTTTTGCATTGGCGCATAGCATGTGTATGTTAAGTACTTAAAGATCATGTACAGTTGTCAGCCCGGTATAATTTTATGATAAAATTTTATCTTTGAAGTTGCTTTAGAGAACAAGATTGAAAATGTTTTCAGGACCCAGGAGTCTTTTCTGCCTCTTTGTCATTAGAATAACCTCATTTTGATTTCCAGAAACATTAGATAGACTTCCCTTGTGTCTCTGTGGGCGCTGGGGATATGCATGCATTACGTGTGTGGGGGTGGGGGAGAGGGTATAAGGTCAGCTATCAGCTCTCACTTTCCACTTATGTGAAACATGGTCTCATGGTTGACCATAGCTGTGTACCCCAGGCTAGCCCACAAGCTTTGAGGAATTTGTAGTATGATTAATAAAAACCCAGAGACAGAAATTGGGTTCAACTTGAAGGTCAGAAAAGCAAAACACTGGCTCTTACCTCAGTCCGAAATGGCGATCCTGCCTCCAGGAATCTCAGAACAAAACTGTGTGTGAAAGCTGTCTCCTCCTGTCTTATATTCCTCTCTAGGGCTGGGATTAAAGACGCATACCACTAGTGCCCAGTTTCTATATACTTGGGTGGCTACTGGGATTAAAGGTGTGTGTCACCACTGCCTGGTCTGTAAGGCTGACCAGTGGATTGTTTTACTCTCTGAACTTCAAGGGAGCTTTATTTATTAAAATACAAATGGAATACAACTACAGGAATTCTCCTGTTTCCACTTCCCATCCCTCTGTAGATGCTCACGCTGTCATGTCCAGTTCCTCCTGACATCAGAACTACTGTCTTCATATGTGTGAGAAGTACTTTGCCCACTGAGCCGTCTCCCCGCCCCAGATTTCCCTCCTTTTGGGCTGTGTATTAATGCAGTGTGCAAGTTTTGTGCCTACTGTCTTCTACTCAGCATCTGCTTCTCTAGATTTACCCGTGTCACGTGTGTATTGTGGCCGGTTATCTTTTTGCATTGCCGCTATTTGACGTCATCATCTGTGTATTCGTTCTTCTGTTGATGTTGGACTGTAGCTGTCTTCAGGACTTGACACCTACTGACAAACCCGCTCTGGATATGCCTGCCCAGCCAGCTCTCAGTGGAGAACTGCTTGTTGCTACTCTGTACACTCTGGTGAGTTAGTGGACAAGCTTGTAGTGTGGGGCTGTACTTGGCTTTAGTTTGTACAATTAGATAGCTCTCCAGTTTGTCTGCTAGGAGTCATATTTCAAATATTGAATTTTCTTATACTAGATCCTTACAAAACTAACAATTACAGTAGTATTTTAGGTCATTTTTTTCTATTTCCTTAGATGAGGGCTGGTCTGTTTTCATTTACCCCGTACATATGCATTTGCCCTGTTTCTTGACAAAAAACCTTATTTTTTTATTAATTTATAGTATTTGTACATGTGTATATATTTGTGGGTAAAATGTGATATTTGGTCTATGCATATATCATAAAAGACTCAAAATAATTTATATTTTTATTATGTTACCAATGTCTTTTCTTTAAAACACAGTTCTGCTAGCCATTTTGGCATATACTGGGCAGTTTTATCAACCATGGTCACTGCGTGGTGTGGTAGTGGTCTAGAATCGACTTCTCTGGTGTAGCTGGTGTTTTGTACTTTGTCGTCGTCTTTTTCCTTTCTTCGTCTCCTCAGCTCTTCTCTAGTCTCTCGCTCCCATCTGCTCTTTGTTCCTGTGGTGATGTTTGTTACTACTATTATTTATTATTATTATCTTTCAGCCCAAATATGAGATTATAGAGTATCTTTCTGTCCCTGGCTTCTTTCACTTAGCAAAATGTCTCCAAGTTCTACCTATGCTGTAAATGACAGCTTCCTCATTTTAAAGATGGCCTAACATTTTATCTTATGTGTATGCCACATTTTATTTTTTTATCCATACCTCTCCTGCTGAAATACATGATTTGCATCCAGATTTTGGCTATTGTGAATTGTGCTGACATGAACACGGAAATATGATTAATTCTTTGACATTTTTAAATATTCATTTGAATATCTATCATCTGCCTATATTTATCTATTCATCTATCTTTCATCTATTATCTATATTTATATTTATCATCTAATTATATCTACCTATGTTGCCTATCTATGTCATCTATCTATCTATCTATCTATCTATCTATCATCTATCTATCTGTCTATTTTCTATCTAACATCTATCATCTGTCATCTATCAATCATCAGTCTGTCCATCCATATGCTTGTCCAGCCACCTACCTACCCATCTACCTACTTTGTCTGTCTGTCTGATATCTCCATCCAGAAGCTGGGTCCCTGGACAATAGGCTCCTTCTGTTTTTAGACATTTTTGACTGTGACTTTACTGACCTGCCTTCCCTCCATCACCATGCAAGGGCCCGTCTTTTCCACACTGCCCACACTTGCTCTGTCCTTTTGACAAAAACCACCCCCAGCAAATGCACTGATAATTTCATAGCTGTTGTAATCTGCATCTCTCTGACGCTGGAGACACGGAACATATTTTCACATACCTTTTAGCTACCCGAATCTCTTCATTTGAAAAGTAGTGATTCAAGCCCTTGGCCCCACTGTAAATCTGGTGGTTTTCTTTCTTGTTTGAAACAGGGTAGCCCAGGTCTTGAACTCTTGAACTAACTGTAATTGAGGTCAACCTCGAGGTCCTCATTCTCTTGTCCTCGCCTGTCATGTTGCTGGGGCTACAGGTTCAAGCTATCACAGGGGTGGCGATTGGCTGTTTTTTCTGCATGTTGAATTATTTGAGCTCTTATATGTTTGGGGTATAAATCCCTCGTCAGAGGTGTGACTTGCAAACACTCTCTTCCATTCTGAGAAGTCTCTCTGTTCTTTATTTCTTTGTTGCACACTAGCTTGTGAACCACAGAGAGATTCTGGACGGCTAAAGCAATCTTGAGAAAAAACGAGCAAAGCAGGAGGCAGCACACTGCCTGGTTTCCAAATGTGATTACAGTCCCTGTTGTAATGAAACCAGCACAGACCTGGTGATAAAATCAGACACATCAACAATGGAATCGGACAGGAAGTCTAGAAACAGAAGGAAGTGTTTACAGTCAGCTGCTTTTTGACAAAAGTCAAGAACACACAGTGGGGGGGTAGGTTGGTGTGGGGGTGGAAATATTCTCTTCAAGGTGTTTGGAAAACAGACTGCAGTCAAAAGAATGAAATCGTCACCCTATTTCACACTGTATAAAACATGTCAGTGCAAAATAGTTAAAAGCACAAATCATAAAACTATAGAAAAGTGGTTCTCAACTTTCCTAATGTTGCGACCCAATACAATTCCTCATGCTGTGGTGTTCCCCAATCATAAAATTATTTTGTTGCTACTTCAGAACTGTAATTTTGCTATTGTTGTAAATTATAATGTAAATGTCAGATATGCAGGATATCTGATGTGCGACCCCAAAAGGTGTTGCCATCCATAGGTGGAGAATCACGGATGTAGAAGAGAACACAGAGGACATGCTGTAGCTTTGGTCTGTGCAATGTTTCTTAGCAAAACTGGAAACAAGGCAACAGTAGCAGAGAACAGAGACAGGATCACATCCCCTGTCCTTTAAGAGCTAGAGATGGCTACGTAGCTAAGAGTGAATTTCTATTGCTGTGAATAACATACCATGACTGAAAGCAATTTGGGGGAAGGAAGGATTGATTTCATTTTATAACAGTTCATCACTGAAGGAAGCCAGGCCAGGAACTTAAGTCAGGAACTGAAGCTGCGGCCATGGAGAGGTATTACCTACTAGCCTGCTCCACCTACTTTCTTACAGCAGCCAGGACTATCTGCCCAGGGGTGGCACTGCCCACAGTGAGATGGATCCTCCCACATAATCACTAATTAAGAAAATGTCTCATTGGCTTGCCTACTAGTCAGTCTTCTGTACTGTGGTTCTCGCTTCTCAGATCACTAAAGTTTATTTGCAGTTGGCAAACACACATATACACACATCAAACAAATAGACAAACAAACAAAAGCAAGCAAAAGCCAAATAAACCCCACAAAACACAATACAGAATAAGCAAATAAACAAACACCAGGAAACTGCTCTTGCAAAGGACCTGAATTCAGTTTGCAGCTCACATGTCAGATGTTAGGTGGCTCATCACTACTGTGACTCAAGCTCCAGGGGATCCAGCGCCCTCTGTTGGCCTCCACAGGCACCTGCACACACTGTGCACACACCCCACCCCTGCAATACATACATACATCATTAAACAAAGTAACTCTTAAGCCTGGTCTACAAAATGAGGTCCAGAACAGTCAGAACAATCCAAAGAAAATTCTGTTTTGAAAAACCAAAACCCAACTCCCCACACACCAAAAAAAGTTTTGTGACTTTTTCTTATTAAGAGAATTATTTGACAAAACACTTCATAAATTGTACAAAGAACCAATAATTCCTTGGGAAGGTACCTGTTCCTTCTATTAATTTAAAATTAAAAATGAAGATGATGGGTCTTGCATCTTTCTCGGCCACTCGGTTGCTCTTGATTTTGCTCTCAGTTCATTATTGTCATGACTTTGAGCTGTAGATCCGGCTGTGACTAGTAGATGGGTATAAGCAAGCCTGAACCTAATCCTAGCTTCCAGAATGTTCTCACTTGTCACTCCTCTGCCCTCTCAAAACTGACACTTCTTTTTATGCCTACTCTAGTGTTTCCAGGGTTTGGTATGGTTGTTGACTTTGATGCAAATTTACTGTTTTCATCACTTAGGGTTCTGGCTCAATTCATCCCCACCACTACATAAGACTTCTTACAAATTGAGTAGAGAAAATAATTTTTTTAAAAAAGATTTATTTTTCAATGTATGCATATGAATTTGTTTTATTTGTCTGCATTATAGAAGCACAACGTGTGCACATGGTTGGTGCCCTCAGACGTACTTCAGACGAGGGGGCCAAATCTTCTGGAGCTGAAGTTATGGATGGTTGATGAGCTGCCATGTTGGAGGTGGGAACTGAAGTCAGCCTTCCTTCCTTCTTTCCTTC
>JAQHUG010000018.1:3797282-3813270 GCA_028555095.1 Dicrostonyx torquatus | reverse complement strand
TTTGAGAGAGCATTGAGAGCAGGATGGTTTTTTGGGAGATATAATAAACACAAGGCCACACTGAAGAATAGGAGAAGTCTGAAGCGGCCTTTTAAGCTGTAACGGTGTGAAAGCCTGTTTCTTTCCACGCGTCTCCGGGGACACATTAGGGGAAAAACATCAGTTTCTATGTTGGGGCGACGGTCCCCAACATCTGTCAAAGTGTTTTAAGACGATGACATCCATGATTGCACTTAAAAAGACTGATACGGTAGATTGCAGGCCAGAACTTGCATCCCTGGCTCTGCTTCTTGTGGTGGGACGCCCCTTGCTTTCTCAGAACTTACTGTTGGCCCTGACACATGCTTCAATCTATAAATGGTGATGGATGGCTGTGTTCCAGATAGCAAGTGTGTAGGCTTTAGTCCTAAACACAACATGGTGGCTGTATGCCTCTCATACCAGCTCTTAGGAGGAAGAGGCAGGTGGATAAATTCAAGGTCAATCTAGGCTCCATAGAGGGTTTGGGGTTAGCCTGGAACCCAGCAGACCCTATTTAAAAGTTATAAAAGGATTGGGGGAGAGGAAACTGAATAGCATTTAATTTATCCTTGCCAAACTGAGAGGGTGCCATCCTGAGATGTAAGCCCTCTTTGTCCCCCATGTTTGAGCCTAACAAACCTAGTAGGAGAACATGGCTTCATTTGGCCCTTCTTGCATCAGGAGAAGGCATTCTGGAACTGAGTTGGGGCACTGCTGAGCTAACACACGCTGGAGCAGAGGACGAGAGCACTAGGAGAGCGGGCACCCATGGAATGCTTAGAAGTTGTGGGCAGCACCTTGGTGTTTTGGGGACATGTGGATAATGTGTAATGATAAGATATTGGTAAATGGAAAATCTGTCATTTGATACTTCCATCTTTTCTTTGTGTGAGAACATGTCAAATTCTCTGAGCTAGTGACTTTGAAATATTCTTCAATGAATTATCAGTGCTGGGCACACTACTGTGCTATGGAACACTAGAGTTTATTTCTGCTTTCAAGCTGGACACCCATGCCCATCATCTTTACATCACCCTGTCCTTGTCTATGTGCTTCTGCCGTTCTCTTCTTTATAGGAGCTGGCACCACTGCACAATTTAAAAACAAAGCTGTAAGTTACACTTGCACCTCTTTCCATACCTCCATCCACCAGAAGGATCTACCAAGGCTACTTCAAAACTAAATACCCTGTACCTGTAAGTTCCATCACACACAGCCAAACCGCCGTTTCTCTCATCAGGACAACTGAACTTATCCCGAAACCTGCATCTAACTCCTTTGTGCTCAAACAATCCACTTGGCAGATAGTTGCTGAAAAAGCTTGTCTCATATTTTAGATTAGGTCACTTTCCTCCCAGGATTCTCTCAGCGTCCTATGTTCTCAGGAAAAAATTTAAAAAGAAAAAGAACAGAAGAAAAGGTTCTAGGGACAGGTCTCAGGCTTCCTGCGATGTGGCTTACTGCCTTCTTCCACCCCATACCGTCCCTTCCCCTCTCACCGCTGTGGGGTCCCAGTGCACAGAGTGCCTTCCTCCCCTGAACTCAGTGCTCCCCCTGTCTGGCCAGCTCTTCCTCTGCCTCTCATGGGTGTTATACCCTTGCTTCATGTCATTTCAGTCTTAGCGTCCAGCTTCCACCCTGGATGACTCTCGCACAGTCAGTGTGTCCCTTGTCACAACCTGAAAAATGACTCTGCTTTGCAAAGTGAATTTGCTTTGCTCCTTTAGGACCTTTGTCATTATTTAAATTACATTGTTTTTTTTCTTGTTTCCTCATAGTTCCCCTCCATTGCTTTGCCAACAAGTTAGAAATACACCATTTCTTTTGAGGTAGAGACCACAAGATTAACTTACTTTTTACTCCCTAAGTACTAAGCCCAGCTTTGGGACTGTTACTGATATAATGGGACTTCATACTTTCAGAAAGAATAATTTATGTATATATATATATGTATAACATATATGCAATAGTCATATAGTATATATACACAAAATGTAGTATGTATATATAATGTGTACAGTATATATCACACATACACTGTTTGACACAAATATTCTGTATACATTGTATATATACATAATATATACAGTATATATGCATGCATATACTATGTGCATTGTATTTATACACAAAGTAAATATATGCATATATATATATTGTGGGAGGGCTGACAATTTGGGATTAGATAAGATAGCAGAAGGCTTATCACTGGGACAGACTGATTCTCTCTAAGTATCCATAGCTCTTCATCTAGGCTGGGGCTTTAGAGATTTACCCCATTTACACTGCCATGTCAACTGGCATCATTGTTCTAGTCTTGTTTAGAGAAACATGGTGCTGAGATGTCATGGGTGCAGCTTCCATTCATATAGAAGATACTGCCTATGCCTATACTATATTGCTAGATATGTCTTGGTCCTCTGGTTCTTACAATATTTCCACCCTCTCCTTGGTGCTCTTTTCCAAGTGTGGTGGTTTGAATGACAATGACTACCATAGACATATACATCTGAATGATCCTCAGTTGAAAGAATTGTTTGGGAAGGATAAGGAGGTGTGGCCTTGTTGGGGAAAGTGTTTCATTGGGGTATGTGTGTGTGGGGGGGTGAGATTTGAGGTTTCAAAAGACCACACCAATCCTAGTTAGCTCTCTGTGGCTCCTCCTTGTGGATGAGGATGTAAGCGCTTGCCTAATGCTCCTGTGCCTTGGCTGCCTTTCAGCTGCCCTGCTCCCAGCCATGATGAGAAACTATAAGCCTCTGATAAACTTCTTCTGTAAGTTGCTTTTGTTATGATGCCTTATCACAGTGATAAAAAAAAGTACCTATGACATCAAGCCTTGGGTGTAGGGGTTGTGCTGTAGATATATCAATTGGGGCTCTGCATTCCATGGTCAGTTGTTCTCTGCATTTTGAGCAGCTGTGGTATCTGCAGTTGTCTCTGTTTGCTGCACAAAGGTGATTCTTTGGTGAGGGGTGATATTCATGCTTCTCAACTGAGATGCCGGAGCATTTCTACCCCGACTTCCTTTGCTTTCTCTTTTTTAATCCGCAGTGAATTCCCTGCCAGTGCAAGAGTGGATTTGAGGTTTGCAGATTCTTCTATGATTTTTTTTTCATAACTTTCAGAGGAACTTCTCTGTCCTTGTTGTGGAATAAGCCCCATCAGCTCTAAGCAGCAGGACCGGTAACTGGCAGCACAGAGAAGGCAAGGGGCACATCCCCTAGGGTTTCCAAGGAGCCTGGAACTGGAGAAAACCAGAGACTGCCTTCCTAACTAACCCTCCAACAACACTAGAGAGACTGCACCGCCAAAACCATTTCCATTTCTATGGAGCTTGTGAAAAAAACTCAGGCAGCTTAGAAATGCAAATGGCTTTCACTTGAGCTGAATGGGTGGCACACCCTGCTAGTGTGACACTAGTCTCTTACCAGGTGTCAGTTGTGTCTGGCCACAGCTTTCCAGGCAGATATTTTCTGCAGCAGGGCTGGTGTCAAGGTCTCATGATGCTAATAGGTAACACAGTGCTTGCTGGGTTGCTGCTAAGTCCTCACTGATTAGGAACGTCAGCCGAAGTGAGCCCAGCATAGGAGGTCCCAACTGCTCCGTGACAGCTGGTGGCATGGGCAGTCTGCTCCCCAAGCAGTGTGAACATGAACGATAAAATCAGACCCCTGAAGAAAAAGGAACATCACTGTTAGCTGTCTACATTATGAAGTATTTTCATTATGTTATTTCATTTATTACTAATGTGCAGAATGTGGAGAATCCTTGTTTCTCCGAACAGGAGAAATTGGACATGAAGGATGAACCTGGATTTTGACCTTAGGTGCACTGGGGGCTTCCTTACTAGTGACAGGTCTTCTCAGTGCAGAGTCCAGTAGTGAGAGCTGTCAGGGGTGGTGAGGCCTTTTCAATGCTTGCCGAGCTATTGATCAGTTGGCATTTTTCTTTCTATGTGCAGGTCTTTGTGTTGTATTTCTAGAAGAATCTGTGCTTTCGACACACATGGACGACTCAAGTCATGATATAGGTGGCTCAGGTGTCAATGTATGCCTTCTAGGGGCCCTGGCTCTGACTTCCAGGTCTCTACATTGTGTGACTGCGTCCCGTGACCATCTACAGTATTTACAAACTCTGTCCACATGTTATAGCCTCTTCTTGTCTGTGCACTTGCCTTATGCGATCTGAAATATTAGATAGGGATTTCCAGAAATAAGCAATTTACAAGTTTTCCTGCACCCATTTGGGGTGTTACAGGTATGTATCAGAGTCTTGGGGACATCTGCTGAAGTGTCCAGGTTCTTGTGTCCCAGGACAAAGAATGGCCCGGGAGAGACACATGGTTAGAAACAGAAGTAGAGATTCTTAGGAATGGAAAGGATACTCCTGGGAATAAGAGATAGAGAGCTGGGAAAAGACATCTGCCCAAAAGCATCAGGCCAGGAGACTCATAACCATCGATGGCTCGTTACACAGCACAACATCTATCATGTTTGCATAACATGCCTTTTTTTTTTTTTAAAAGCATATGATCTGGTTGTGGCCTATAGTCCAAGTCGGGAAGGGTTTCCAGTCCTCAGCTACTGGCTTTTTTTTCCACATTAATCTTGCAGCTGCCCTTCCAGTCCCTCTGAATAGGGGATGGAATCCCCCACTGTTCCAGTCCACCCCCACTCCATCCCACCTGATACCCAGGTCTTCTCTTTGTCCGGTGTATGCATACACTTCCCTTCAGTGAGTCCCTCATTGGCTGTCTCCGGTTATCAAACTGACTATTGCAATATCACACCACTTCTGTTCAAATGACCCCAGTTTTCCTTAAGTACAAGAGTAGTGGATGTAGGCACTTTTATTGCAGAATCTCTTTTGTATTATTATTGTTATTAATTCCATACTGTGCCTAACTCATAAATCTGACATTATTCTAGGTACGTGTAGGAAGGACATGCAGTCTGTTTGGGCTGGTACTGTGTGTGGCTGGTGTCTGGAAAGATAGTCCTTATAGGTGGGGTTGGCTATGATAGTAATGTAATAGTAAAGGTATCAATAACCAATAATAACCAATAACCAATAATATAGTCAGCACAAATGCTGTTAGTTGAGGTCTCTAGATGATGCAACAGCTCATGAAGCAGCTTTAGACCCCTGGTCTGACTTGAGTCACTGAACCATTCTGTTAAATCCTCCTTTGCACATCCTATGAACTCACCTGTGGCTGCACGTTTAGAGAGGCGGGCATGCAGGTAAGGCTTGAGCCCAGATCCCTCTTCCTGACCCAGATCCTTTCCTCTTCGCACTTAGACTCAACAGACAAGAAACTTCGAATCCGAGACTAAGGGGCTCTGATGGCCTCTGGAGAGTTTCAGGGAATGTGGATAAAGATCCAAAAGCTAGCATTTTTGTGAAGACTTTACACAGTTTACAAAATACTCGAAGGTGCCCATCTTTATGTGGAGTCCTCCCAGAAGCACACACTCTGTTGCATTGCCATGGAGACACTGAGTCTCAGCAATCAGATATACTCTGCATGGCTCAGAGAATGCTCTGTGAAAAATAAGTATTAAGCTACAGATAGAGAGAAAAAGCAGAAAGATAGCTACTTTCCGTGAAATCAGCACTCATGTCATCAAGCAGAGCCAACTGAATGCACCCAAATAAAAGAGGAAACCAAAGGTAACGGCATCAAATTTGGGGCTCACAAACATCCCTGGGTGAGCCCAGTGGAAGCAGCCAGCCAGAGTTCCAGACTGCATCTCTGGTGGAGCAAAGCATCCTCTTGGATGAGGCTCTTGGGAAAAAGAATGAACAGCAAACAGCAGAGAGAGGACACCATCAAGTCATTCAGCAGAAGCTGCCTGGGGAAGTTGAGGCCACCAGCTGGAGTTTCCAGTTGTACTTTTGCTCTGTGGACGAGCCTTGTGTTCCCACTCTAGACATCTTATATCATGAGAATAGACTACAACAACCTTGGTGGGAAATGGTTTGCCTTCCAGCTGACCTCAAGGACATGGTGTTCCTCACACTTTCAGCTCCTTTCCAGTCCCCCTCCTCCTTGTTACAGAGTGAAAGGGCCAGAATGCCCAGGAAGGCAGGCTTAGGAGGGAGAAGGAATTGCCTCTTTAAGCTCAAACAATACACAACACTACAAATATAATGTACATTATAGGGAAGAATCAAGATAGTGACATTAACATGCACTTTGTGGCTCTGAACCTCCAATGTTAGAAAATGTTCTGTTAAATCCTGCTGGTCTCAAGATATGTTCAGTTAAGAATGGCATAAACCCTATGGGTTTAAAAACAAGAAACAGGAGGGGGTTCTAGCTTAGTTGTAGTACTTGTCCTGTATGCAACCACTAGGTTTGATCCCCAGAACCACACTAACTGAATGTGGTAGTGTAGACCAGCAATCCCTGCATGAAAGAGGTGGAGGCAGGAGAATCAGATGTTTAAGACCATCCTTGGCTACAGAGTGAGTTATAGGTCAACTAGACTGCAGTAGACCCCGTCTCAAAAATCAATAGATAAATATCAATAAATAAAACCAAGAAACTGGCATTAAAATGGTAGAAAGCAAGAGTTAACACTGGGTGTAGTTCCTCAGGAACCATCCTCAGGTCCTCTGTCAGATTCTACAGCCTGGCAGTTTCTCTCCTTCCCTCCTGGATGGTGAAGCTGTTCTTATTCCCAGGAGGCAAAACTCAACGAATTGGGGTAATGAAGTCAGCCTCCTCAGAAGAAGGCACCTGAATCATCCATGTCAAGAATGCTGGGATGTTAGAACCAGTTAGTTCTAAGCATCAGGATGGGAAAAAAGAATCACAGCAGAAATCACATCCTGGGGGGATAGAGTCTTAAGAAGGTCAAGGTAGGCAGCAGCAGACAGTGATGTCAAATCTGTGAACCAGTTACGGCTATGGGCTCTCCATTAGGGGGCGTTTCTGGTGTGAAGTCTTCCTCTTCCTTCAGAACAGTCTGAGAGCTGAGTGGGTCTGCTTGAGACACAGGGTACCAAATACAGATCCAACCAATCCGGAGCTAGAGTCAGGATCAGACCAATGGACAGTACAGCCATGGGTGCGAAGTGTCTGGAAGCTGGCCACACACCACCACACTGTAGAAATTCTTCTGCATGGAGAGAGGCACTCTATTCCTGTGGGGATTCCTGGGCTGTGGGTGGCAAGCTCATGGGTAGAACTGTGCTATGCCCTGTGGTCTCTGAAGGGCTAACAACGCAGTCATCCATGTTTCACATGGAGTTAATCTGCTATATGGAATATAGCATAGTTGTGCATGCATCTCCTTACTTGCTCACTACTTTGAAACCAACTTGCAGGATGGAGAGTATCGGGATTAGCTCCATATATTAGACACGGTGCCATGCTCTAGAAAGTTCCAGTCCATTGATGTAGTTACAAATATTGTTCCAGTCTATTGATGTAGCTCCATCCCACTTGTCCCACTGTGTAGTAATGAGGAGGAGAGGGCTGTGTCTTGCCGCGGCTAGCTTACATTTGAAATAACCACACAAAAATTATATTAACTTAAATACTGCCTGGCCCATTATCACTAGCCTCTTCTTGGCTAATTCTCATATCTTAAACTAACCCATTTCTAATAATCTGTGTATCACCACGTGTTGTAGCTTATTGGCATGAGTCTAACCTATGTCCATCTTGGGTAGGAGCATCATGGCATCTGGCGCCTTCCCTTCTCCCCAGCCTTCTGTTCTGTCTACTCCACCCACCTAAGGGCTGTCCTATCCTACAGGCCAAGGCATTCTCTTTATTAACCAATGAAAGCAACACAAAATACAGAAGGTCCCTCCTACACCACCCCTGGACTGGGTTTTCTCCACGCATGTGTTCCCAAAGTCACTTATGAAATAACCATTCTGAGGTTTAATATTAATTCCATACTCTTTGGCCTATTAGCCCAGACTTCTTGTTAACTAACTCTTACATATGAAATTAACCCATTTCTATTTTATATTTCACCATGAGGCTTGGGCGGCTACATGGCATCTGCCTGGAGCTGCCTTCTTTCTCTCTGCATTTAGTTTACTTTTCCTGCTTGCTTTTATTCTGCCCTGTCATAGGCTAAAGCAGTTTCTTTATTAACCAATGGTAATAAAACATACTCATTGCATACAGAGGTACGTATCAGGTTGAAATCTTCAGAATCCCTTGCGCTTCCCCACCCCTCACTTCAGAACTATGAAGGCCTTTAATGTTGTCAAGCAAACCCGTCAGTCTGCTCTGTGAACACAAGGCATTGAAATAAAAGTATTAATTTGTTTTCTGATGCTTATGCACTAGAATGATGATGCTGCCAGTGTCTTTGACAAGGGCAGGAAGCTGGAGCTCTCTTAGAATGCCAGCATTCCTTTCCTGCTTGGTTCTCTGACATTATTCATCACTTACAAAAGCCCCTGACTTGGTGAGCCTTGAACAATAGATGAGAAGAAAAAAGTATGATCTTTGCCAACTACTAAGTTGTGAGTCCAGACACTGTCTCCTATTTCTCAGGAAAGAGAGGTTCTAATTGTTCACAAGAATAGAAGAAGATAGAGAGAATAGAAATAGTAGTTTGGAAAATAAAATTATTTTAACAGGAGTACAATAAAAATGAAAGAGAAAAAGGGAGATAAGAAAGCTAAATCATTAATATGGTAACATGCAAGTAACACACACTTAAGCTGACATGCACATATACATATTCTCTTCATTTTTCTACTCTGGGGTTTGTGACAAAGCAATCTGAGGATAAAAACTATGATTGCACCAACATATGCTCCTCACCTATCCTGTTTAAGTCCATCATTTCCACCTGTGCATGTTTTTAGTTTTACATTTTATTTTCAACTGTGATCAAGATGTAGTAACTATTTGTTTATGTGTTAATGTGTGTATATATGCATATTTTTATATGTGTATGTGTGTGTGCATGTGTGCACGTGTGCATGTGTGCATGTGTGCACGTAGACATGTGCACACACATGTATGGAGGTCAGAGGTCAATCTCACATGTCATTTATTCCATATAAGCTGCAATCTTGAGACAGGATCTCTCACTGGGACCTGGGGTTTTCCAATTAGGCTGAGCTGGCTGGCAAACAAGCCCCTGGAATCCACCTGCCCCTAATTCCCAGCCCTAGGATTACATGTGTGTGCTACCATGCCTGACTTTTTAGTGGTTGCTAGCGATCAAACTTGGGTCTTTATGATCACATGAAAAGTACTTTACAATCCAGCCCATCTCCCCAAGCACAAGAGTGTGTGTTTCTAAACTCTAATCAGGCAAGCTTCTGTCTTTGGTGTGGATGGGGGAAATGGGTAACAGTAGGGCTGTGCAGTCAAGATGCTTGCTTCTACGTTGCTTCAATCCTGTATTGTTGGGGAAAATGCCTGGGGACCAAAGAAGCTCAGTTTCTGGCATCCATGACTACCCTGTGGCTTCTCTCTTGTGAGAGAAGTCAAAATGTCACTTTGATGTTTTGGTTTGCCTTTATGGTCGTAGATGAATCACACACTCTAACTTAGTCTTCCAGTTTCCTTTCTGTTGTTGTGATACAACACCCTGACCATGAGTAATTCAGGGTCATGTGTTCCCTGATGGTCCATCATGAGGAAAGTCTGCAAGAACTCAAGCAGGAACATGAAGGCAGAAACCGTGGAAGAGCTCCTTGCTGGTTCCCTTGCTATAGCACTGCACCCCAGGGAAGGACCTCCCATATCAATTCACAGTCAAGACAGTCCTTTGGTGACATGACCACCGGCCGATCAGTTTAGGCAATTGCCCATGGAGACTCTTCTCAGGTGACTCTAGGCTGTGTCAAATTGTCAGTTGAAGCTGACCAGGGCACTCTATGTGCCCTTTTAAAAAAATTGTTATTAGCACATAGCCATTGTGTGAACTGTTACATTTTTTATAACGGCATGTTTATTCAAGTATGTCCTGTTCTTTGGACAAACTTATACCAGGCCCTCTCCTCTCCAGTCCCCTATTTACACTAATATCTTCCTTCCCAAACAGTGTTCCTTCAATTCTTATGTCATATAATGTGTAGTTATATTTATATCATATAGCGCTTAACTCCCATGCTATATATATGTATTTATGCTTATAGCATATATGGCATATTGCATATATAAACTATAGGTTACATATGAGAAAGGCAGCATGGACTGCTTGTCTTTTGAGTCCAGCTCATTCAACAGAGCATGATGATGCTATTTTCAGTAAATTGAGGAAATTAAATGGGCATCAGCTCTCCTATTTTGTGAACATGCCGTCATAGAAACACAGTGGTTAAGTGACTTCTAGATATTACATTTAAGGTTCTCATATTAACAATTAGGGATTCACTTTTCCTTTATTAAAGACATTAGCTATTCTTGTGACTTTTCTTGGTTATTAAATTTATTTTTCTTTCTATGAAATGTGTTTTAGAACTCTAGCATCAGAAAATGAAGTAATAATGGCATGTGTGTGAGAGAATATTCTTCCACCTGTCTTTTGTTAATGTTATCATCCCAAGCTGAATCATTAGAGGAAGATGGTATGTAGCCATGAGCCTGAGCCATCCTGGCACCGAGGAAAGCTCCTTGGGCTTGGAGCTCAGCTGGCTCTGTCCAGATCAGGCACGCATCCTATCCTTGCCAGCTGGCACTTGGACAAGTCACCTGAACTCTCATTTTACTTATTCAGAAACATGTCCAGTGAAGTCATAGAGATATGTGTGTTAAAGGCTGGAGGCCATGGTGACAGTGTGCTGTCTAACTGACAGTCTCCTTGTCTGCTAAACGGACACAAGCAGTGCTACTATCATCAGGTGCCATGACTTCATTTGGCTCTATTCCTCCTTCTCCCCCACTGCTCATCCTTTCTCCCAATACCATGCAAACAATCTACTAAAATGCAAACACTGCCCATCAGAGCCATCCCTTGCTCACCTCAGCCTTCACTGCTAGAGCACAATCCACAGCTCCAGGAAGGACCACAAGGGAGTCCTCGTGAAGTAGCTCTGTCCACCTCTCAGCCATATCTCTTACTCCCCTGCATCCCAGGATGCTCTAGATACACTGGTTTCTCCCTCATCAAACATGCTGAGTTCTACATTAGGACCTTCAATGGGATGATCTTTGTAGTTTCTCCCAAGGACTGTAGACAGCTTGGTTGCTCCCTTCCATTCTCAAGGCTACTCCCTGAGATGCCCTTAGAGTAGAGATGGCCCTCATTTCACCTCTCTGATCTCTGATACCCTCTCTGTTCATACCTAATTTATTTTTATTCCTATCCATAACTACACAATTATCCAGAACCATTTAATATATGTGTGTTTATTCACAGCTTGCTTTTCTCACTAGAATGCAATCCTCATAAGGCAAGGGTCTTGATCCTTAGTGCATTGTTTTCAAAAGATAGTCTAGTGCCTGGCACATAACACGTGCCTTGATATGTATGTATATATGTGTTTCCTGTCTAATCACCTGGCTACCTCTATACGCATTTGGTTATTACGTGAGTTTAGAAATGCAGAGAAAACAGAAAGCCTGGCACAAAGTAGCTGCCCAATGAATGGATGAACAGGAAAAGGTGTGTGTGTGTGTGTGTGTGTGGTGTGTTTTTGTGTGACTAAGATGGAGATCAATGTCAATATCTACATCTATTGAAGCCCACCTTGTTTTCTGTGGCAGGATCTCTCTCTGAACCTGGAGTTCACTGGTAAAGTTATGCTGGCTTATCAGGGAGCTCTGGGGATCCTCGGGTCTCCACCTCCCAAGTGCTGGCCTTAGAGACATATTAGAGGCATAAACCATCATGCCATGCTTTTGACATAGGTTCTGAAGATCCAAACTCAGGTCCTCATGCTTACCTGGAAAGCAGTTTATGGACTGGGCCATCACTTCAATACGCAAGGGCAAACTTCTACTATTTACTTGAGCACACCACAATCATACTTAGATTGATGGGCACTCTAATTGTGTACTTATCTTCATCTGCCCTCATTATGGCTGTACAGATAAAAGAAAGGACCATGGGAACTCTTTCATGCCATGGGAAATATAGAAAATGAAGGTGATACTTGAAGGGCAAGGTATAAAACAGAAGGGGTTGAGATGACGTTATTCAAGAGGAGGACAGAAGAAAGAGCTTAAAGGAGGCCAGGGACATGATGACAGCTGGAATGCAGGCTAACAAATGGACACAGTCTGCAGCCTTGCTTGGAAAGAGATTGTTCTTCCCTGGAAAGACGGGTCTAGGCAGCTGCTCATTTGAGAGCTGAGCAACTAGGCTTTGTAGATCCTGTATGATGATCCTGGAGACACCACTGCAAGAATGAAGCTCTCCCAACAGATGGGAAATTTTTCTTAAGCTTTTAATGTTACCTTTTATCTTATCAATGATTCTGTGTCCCCTTCTCTTTATGTCAGTAGTGCTGGCTCCTCCACGCACCACACTTGGCTTTCTCCCAGAGACCGTTCTACTTTTCTGCCTTAGGTGTCCATCACTGTTCATGTAGAAAAGCACAGTTATAACTCATCACTAACCATCTTATTCTATGTGGCTGTCAGGGAAATTTCTGCTCACACTTACAATCATGATTTTTTTTTTGCTGCCTTTAGTTGTATTATCTCCTGAACTGGGAAATATTAGAGATTGATAGAATTGTATCAAATTTTGAATCTGAAACAAAATGCTTCAGGTTTTGGTAGCATAAAGGATTATCATAGAGGTGACTTGAGATAGGAATCTGTATGTTCTGCTGGTTGAAGTGGAGTATTTTTTACCTTAATCTATGGTAATTAATTATACATTTCAATATAACAAGAGAAGAAGAGTTCAAAGGTCACAGCAAATGGAAAAGATAGTATTTGATAGTTACATGCTATATATAATGTAATGTAATATAATTTAATATAATATATAATGTTAGTGACCTGATTTGATTGCTGCATACTATATACATGTACTGAATTATAATATCTTACTGAATAAGTAACTACACCTATCACGCCAGATAAAGATGGAGAAATTATTCTAGCAAGGTAATATGAAATTATATCTATAAAATAAATAGCAAAATTGATAAGCATACACATCTTGATACAGATTTAGGTATGGATATATATGTACATAATGTGAATGATGAAAGTTTTTTTCTGATTTGCCATTTCCACATTAATTTTTTTCAAATCGATGTACAAAACCACAGATTTCATTAGGCTGTGCCTTTTCTCCACGTTGGCTCCCTACTCTCTATCATCCCACGTCCCCCACTTTTCCTGAATGTACACATCCCTCTGTTTTTACGACCACCCCCTCTCATATGCATGGACACACAGAGTTAAATCTAGATTCTCAATGTAAGAGTAAGCATGCTGTCTCTACCTTTATGAGCCTGCCTTGTCTTGTTTAATATGATCGTTTCCAGCTCTGTCTATTTGCCTACCAATGACAGAATTTCCTTCTTCTTTATGGTTGAATAAAACTCAGTTGTGCTCGTACACCACATCTTCGTTATCCATTCTTCTGCTGAGGGTTGATCAGCCTAGTTTAATACCTTGGTTCACATAAAATAATCTCAAGACAATATGGGTGTCGAGGATGCTGACAGCATTAGGAGTTCTGAACTGCACTGGATTATTATAGTTTAGTTTCTTTTGGGAGGCTCTGTGCTGATTTCCACAGTAGCTACACTTTTTACACCTCCCTCAGGACTGTGAAAACGCTGCCTTTCCTTGGCATCCTTGCCAGCCTTTGTTGCTTTTGTTCTTGTCATCGAGGGTGACTGGCTCACTCTGTGAATGAGGCTTTGTCTTCCTTTGCCCCAACATGGAGCTGCAGGCTACTTCCTCAGTTTTGCTGTGTAGTCTCTCTGGTCCTTTGTGCTTTTCGGGTGTCCTGTCACCTCTGCTATCATTTCTAATGTTCTTTTTCCCTTTGGCTAGAGATCTATATTTTCACCTCGATTCTTTTCATGCATAACCTCATACAGATGTAGCTTGCAGTCTGCCGTCTTGCCTCAGATGTCCTAATATATTATTGCATTAAAAATGCTCTTTGTGAAGCTGGAGAGTTGGCTCAGTGGTGAAGAACATGCGCTACTCTTGCAGAAGCCCCAAGTTCAGTTCCAAGCAACCACATCTTGCAGCCCAACCCACCTGAAACTCCAGCTCCAGGGAATATGACACCTTCTGCTAGTCTCCTCGGGCACCTGCACTCATGTGCACATACACTAGAAGATATACAAAACTTTGGTAGTAACTGAATTATCGTGTATAACTCTACTTTTATTGAAAATATTTGTGCTCAAGTCTATACACAGAACTATAGGCAACCAAGTAAATCTGTGAGCCAAAGTGGTCTTCCTCAGGGAAGGGCACACCAGATGGTTATCCAGTGCCAAATGCTCAGCCCCAAACACATACCCACACATATATGTATACAAATATACATATATACACACATACCCTAAAACATAATATACATGTGTACACATATATACACACAAATATATGTGCATGCAATAATAACTAGTGAAAAAAGAGGGCATGAATTTGAAGGTGAGCAGGGAGGGGTATATGGGAGGGTCTAGAGGGAAGGGTCACATATGAGAATTTAAGTACAGGAAACTGTTAAGATAAAAGTACATTCACAGGATAGTGACATCACTTGTCTATGTCCTCAAGCTTATTTGTTGTACCTGATGCTATTACTGCATCCATGTCAGTGACCAGACTGAGTACCTCATCCGTGAAGTGGGAGAAGCCACAGTCTCTGTGTCATATGATTGATGTCAAGCATGAAGCAATTACCATGTGGTAGACATTTTAGATTTTATTATGACCGCTATTCTTACTACTTAAGCTATGAAATGCATTTTACTTCTGCCTTTATGAATCATCCTGTCACTGGGTCACCCGTGGTTTTATGTGAGCAACTGGTGACATAAACTTTCTGCAACACTCATTCACACTACTAAGTGATTTGTAAAACCTTTCATGGCCATTGTTTTTCTTCTCCTTTTAAACTCGTGTTTATTAAAATTTCTTTTATTATACCTACTTCCTGGATAAGCAGATTTGGAAAGGTGTTATCAGTTCTTAGCTCTGTCTTTGGGCGGTTGCATGCCTGCTCTGTGTACTCGTTATTGTGGGCTGTGCAAATGTGTGCATGTGAAGGCCGGAGTTCCCCCTGGTGTCTTTCTTTGATGATGCTCACATCTTATATTTTGAGATAAAGTGTCCAACTGAACCGTTCATCTAGATCAGCTCACCAAGGAATGTCAACATTCTGCCCATCTCTGCCCTCCCTGCTGGAGTTACAGGCATGAACTGCCATAACCAGCTTCTTACGTGAGATCAGGGGATCTGAACTCAGGTCCTTATGCTTGCATCACAGGTACTTAACTGAGCCGTCCTTTCAGTCCTACAACGTAATATAAAATAGACTTCTCTTCTGTTAAATCTTACATCCATTGTGGACATTGTGTATTATTCTACATCTCTAGCATAGTACAAAATAAGGAGAAATGCATAAATCTGCTAAAAACACAAAATGACTAGTTTCATTAGTTTTAGGTACAAAATAAATGTATGATTACCTTAAAAATTAAATGACCTAAGTCCCAGCCTAGTATTTATCTCTTTACCCTGTCCTCAAGTATCCACGCCAACCCCTCTTTGCAGCAATTATACCCAACATATTCTTAACACATTTATGGAGGCATTGTAGATGGAAGTTTCTGTCCCACCCAGTCCCGCAGCCATTCAGTCCCAAAGAACCACACAAAGGCTTATATTAATTATAAACTGTTTGACTTATTGCTCAGGCTTATTACTAACTAGCTCTTACAACTTACATTAACCCATAATTCTTATGTATATTTAGCCTTGTAGCTTGGTACCTTTTCTCAGTAAATCATTCTCATCTTACTTCCTCTTTGTCTGGCTTGCAAC
>JAQHUG010000018.1:3780058-3796007 GCA_028555095.1 Dicrostonyx torquatus | reverse complement strand
GCCTTCCTGCCCCATTTCTTAACCAAGTCTTTCTAAGTAGAAACATTATTTTATGGAAAACTATCATGAAAGTGTATGGCATGAGAGTCTGGTGCTGTGGGATTCTCATGGGACTGTGTGATGTTGGTTCTCACAGGACTGTATGGTGTAGGTCCTCACAGGACTGTGTACTGTGTTTACTTCATCTGCAGATTCCATCACAGCTATACCCAGTGGAAATATTGTGAGACAGTACAGTGAACTATTTGAAATGGGAGGAAGCACACTCTACTAGTTGCTGGTGGAAACATGCTTGGCATACAATTCTTAAAATGACCTCAGTGATTTCTCTTTCCCTGTAGAATGTTCAACACAGTATCCTAGTTGGCAGTTCGTACACTGCCACTGGCTCTCTTTTAGTCTTGTGCTAAAATGCTTCATTAAATATGCTTTTTACTTCCTTGATTCATCTACTAACTTATTTATTTACTGATTGTCTACTAGATATCTGGTGATTGTGCATGTAACAAGATGTGTGTTAGGTGATGTGGCCTTGGGAATAAAGGTGGTGGCCCTATGCTCATGAGCCTCAGTGACAGGGACATACCAGAAATGACAGATGCGTGTGTGCAATACACCTCCCACCAGCTCAGGGTATGCTAGGTGACAGTGGTATGGAGCCCAGCTGTAGACACCAGGGTGGCACTACCACACAAGTTGATGTCTAGGCAACTGAACTAGGCTTGAGGGAATATAAGGACGTATTTAGGTGAGAAAAGAAGGAAGGCAGTTTCTAATTAGCAGTGTGTAAACCATTTTGTGCTGGTTTGGTCTTGTGGTTAGTGAATCTGGACTGAGTTCCCTTTGAGATGAAAGCACGCTGCTCTGTGCTTGCAGGCTGCACCGGGCTGAGAAGGGAGCTCTTCAGCTAATTCCCTTTCATGCTGCCCAGTTGGTGGGTGCCCTACCCAAAGCATTAGCATTCCAGGTCTCTGCTTCAAAATGTAGAAAGAGAAAGCCTTTGCTGCCCTCCCGACTGTGACTGTTTTAACCTACCAAATTAATAGACTGATTTTTCTTTTACATGCTCCAAAATGAGTGTCAAGAAATCATAGGTTTGGTTTATTGATTTCAGAGAGACTCCAGGCATATAGAAACACTGAGGTTTTTGTTTTTAAATTTCAGATACAATATAACAAACCCCATTAAATTCTTGCCTCTCATAATTTGTATGTTTTAATGGGAGATTTCTCTGAATAGAATACTGTGTTAGCTACTTCCACTATAGCTGTGAGAACATAAAGTTGAGGCAGGAGGGAATGGTTTCAGCTTATCATTGAAGGGATGCTGTTCATGAAGATGTGGGAGGAGTATGAGGCACCCAGTCAGGTGGCATCCTCAGTCAGAAATAGAAAAATGAGGATTGCTGGTGCTTGGATATCATCCTTCTTATGGAGTCCCAAATAAATCCAGGTAATTGTGCTATAGATTTCAGGGTGGATCTCTGTGCCTCCATTACCCTAATCAAGGGAATCTCTCACAGGCATGGCCGGAGGCCAACCTAAATTAGATAATTCTTCATGGGTGTGCCCAGAGGTTTGTATCCTGACTCTAGATCCTGTTGGGTTGGCGGTAATCAACGTTAAGAGTCACAGAAACCCTATTGTATCTTCTTCTACAAAAGGACATGCTTAGGACCTCCACAGAAATGTCATCCCAGGGGAATTGTGTCTTTAAGGGATTTGGACAAATGAAAGAAAGAAAGAAAATAGAAATGAAAAAAATAAGAAAAGAGCAGCAAAAAGAACTTTGGCAGTCCCGGGAATTGCAAACGGAACAGCAATGTGAAGGTCTCTGCCATCCTCAAGATGAAGGGCAACGGGAAGACAGGGAAGTAAACACTTATTGAGCACTGACTGTGTACTCAAACCGAGTATCCCGGTTCACAGAACAGGGATGCAAGGCTCAGCAAATGTGTAAGAGGCATCCTAAATTTCAGATCGTGCCCAGCTGGAAGTCTGTCTCCTATCTGCCCATTTCCACTTTCCTGTTAGAAAGATGATGGCATGGCACAGACGGAAGCATGTTCTGAAAGGCTGGAGAGGAAAGGCAGCTGAGCTAAAGAGCTGTGATCATGCCAGGTGACAAGAGGCAGGTCCTGGTTCAGGTGAGATGGGAAAAGCTGGTGAGACAGAAATCACTGTTGACTTGGCATCATGTTCCTCCAAGGCTTCCCTTAAACACGGATTTTAGTCCTGATTGAAAAAAATGTGGTCCCAGCTAATGTTCTTTTGTGATACAAAGTCACAAGGAAATGACATCATTTGGTGTGGGAAAAATTCCAGATCCTGTCTATTGACATTGGTGTGTGTGTGTGTGTGTGTGTGTGTGTGTATGTGTGTGTGTGTAAGAACATAAGAGAAAAAGGTGTTTTTGTTTTGTTGTTGTTGTGTCTTGTTTGTGTGCTTTGTTTCTGGCTCACGGTTCAGTGGTAGATAGATCAAATAGTCCATTACGGCAGGGAAGGCAAAGCGACAGGAGTGTGTAGCAGCTGGTCACCATGCATTTCCAGTCAGGAAGCTGACTGAGGACCGGAAGTGGGGACAGACCAAGAACCCTCAAACTCTGCGTCCAGTGATTCATGTCTTCCAGCTAGGCCCCATCTCAGCACCTGCTCCAAGCTGAGACAAGTATTCAGATACCCAGCTCCACAGGGGACATTTCAGTCAAACTGCGACAGTGTTCATGTGTGTATATGTGTGTATGAGAAGGTGGATTTCTCCTCCAATAGTGCTCAGAAACTTGACTGGCAAGTGTTTTGTTCTCTCTGGTCCACTATTGTAGCCTAAGGATCAGCCTAATGTTCTCTTTTAATCCACAATATCATGTAAGGTAACATAATCACTGCTCTTTCAAAAAACCCCAACTAATGGCTCAGTGACATTGTATCAAGGCAAATCGCGTTTTCCGTGGAAATTTCTACCATAGTGAAAGGATCTGAGTCTGGAAATCAGAGAGGACTATGTTTGTGGGAGTAAAGGATTCTTGTGTCGGAAGGAAGCTCTTCAGTTGTCCTACAGAAGGAACAGTGCAAACCGGAAGAATTGTACAAGATCAAGGCTCCCTAGCAAGACCCTGGATGCCCCAGTATCTGGTAAGTTCTAGAACCTCCACTACCACAGATGAATTTTCTTCATCGATACTTTGTGGTAGCGCATTTTAGAGTGAGAGAGTGTGTTGGATTGTGTCAGAGGTAGTATCATTTTGTTTTAGACATGCAAAAGGGATGCAGAAGGAGCCCATGCTCACCTCCTCTGACTGCTAAGAGAAAGCCTTTTTCTAAGACATTGTTGAGGTGGAGGCAGGACATTGTCACTAAACCTTATCCCAGTGAGTGGCATGTGGAACTTTCATTCTACGTCTGCCACCACCTTCCCATACATCTGCCAAGCTCACCCAGACTTGGTTTCCAGATCCCATCTGTAAAAACAGTGGGCATGGTGTGTTGAGCTTGTAATTTGGTTCAGCTATCTGTTCTACCATTCCTTTGGGAAGTTGGTTTTCATCTCGAGGTCACCACCACATGCCAAGTTCAAGTCCTTGTCACTGTTCCTGAATTCCTATCTGGTGTTCTTGCCTTGTGTGTGTCAAATATCCACCTTATTCCATGTAGTCCACCAGGTCATTGTTATATTTTTAAAAGATAATTTCTTGTTACTTAAGAAATTGTGGCTTCTGGTAAATTGCCAGTGGTCCTACCCTATGCTCATTTGGGTTATAAAATGGGTTATAAAGAGAAGAAAAAAGGCATAAAACTTGAATCCAGCAGAAGTCCTATTCCATCTGGTTCATGCTGCCTTCTCCAAGCATCCCTCCCCACCTGCTCATTCTGTGGCAGAAAAATCTGAGGCCGATGTCACCATGATGGATCTGTGAGATGTCCTTGGGGTTAGTCTTTGATTTAGTGTGTGTGTGTGTGTGTGTGTGTGTCATTGTCCAGTACCACCCTTCTTGTCCCTGCTTCAGTTTTTAGTGTGTGTGTGTACGTCATTGTCCAGTACCACCCTTCTTGTCCCTGCTTCAGTTTTTAGTGTGTGTGTGTGTGTGTGTGTGTGTGATTGTCCAGTACCACCCTTCTTGTCCCTGCTTCAGTTTTGTGTGTGTGTGGACGTCATTGTCCAGTACCACCCTTCTTGTCCCTGCTTCAGTTTTTAGTGTGTGTGTGTGTATGTGTGTGTCATTGTCCAGTACCACCCTTCTTGTCCCTGCTTCAGTTTTAGTAGTTATTCTTTGTCTTTGTATCGAACCTTGCACCATCCTTTGTTCTTGTCAGTCTTGTTCCTCGCCCATTGCAAGGGTCTGTTTCCTTGAATGCTTCGCTCCATGGTGACCGTGGGCTCCCAGAGGGTTGGGTGGGAATGCGCAGGCCCCAGATGCAAGCACTGGACACGGAGGCAAGCAAAAGTCTCTGTCATCCAGAGAGTGTTTACTAAGAGAATGGTTTTGCTTAAGTTTTCTTACCCTAAGTGCCCTAATTTGTAAAAGAGGAATGATAATAACACCCATCTCATGGATTTGTTATAAGAACAAAATTAAAAGCATGTGTGAATAAAAGGATTTCTCAACTATGGAATTATGACATATTCCAGTTGTTATGATGCAAACACGGGTCTTGGGGGAAGCTTTGATTTTTTCTCCTGGGTGCTGAGAGATTCCTCAGATCTACATAAAATCTGGAACTGTACTTGGTCTAAAGACTCCCATAATATACAAAGTTTAGTGTAACTATTGGAATTTCTACTTGCTGCTTAGGCCAATACTGACTTTTAATTTTCTTACTTTTGGGAGAAAAGCTGCATTAAGACATGAAAGCCTTCTAACAGCTCATTAGAGCATTATTTGTTCTTAACTACTAGTGAATGTATTCTGCCGACTGCTTCAAATCCAGCTTTTAAGGACTAAGCTGCAGCTAGTAATCATTTCATAAATATTAATGGAGAATGTGCATGTGGAAAGTTAAATTAAAATGCTACCAAATGGCTAGCAAGCAGCAGAAAATGAGCAGGAGCTCCAATCAGTGGAATTCATCATTGTATAACTTTTATCCTCCCATTAGAGTGCAAAGCAGAAGTTGAATTTTCTTCCATTTAAAATCAGTTCATGTTGAAGGAAAATGCAAATTAGCTCAATAGCTGAAGGATTCTAGAAATGGCAATTTTTCATGGTAAGTCAACTTTCCTTGGTCATAGCTGATTGCACATGGCTGGGTGCACAGATATCACTGACTGTGATCTTCTCTTGGGTTGCTTGGTATGACTTGACGGAGTTTGGGGGAAAGGAGAGAATAAGCAATAGTTCTTAATCTCTCCAATGCTTAGCATGTTTGTGTTCTGGATGTTTATGCACTGTAACCAGCAGGATGAATGACTGGTTTTAGGTACTCAAGTTGGACAGGAGAAGGAGCATGCAGTCATTAGTCAGCTCAGTATACCTGAAGCATCTGACTTCAGATTATTTTTAGCATTGGCGTTAGATGTCTTTACTTGTAGGCAACTACCCATGCAGTGACCTATCTGCTCACCACCCTACTCATTGATTTACCCATCCAGCTATCTGTCTATCTATCTATCTATCTATCTATCTATCTATCTATCTATCTATCTATCTATCTATCTATCTATCCCATGTATCCCCACCCATCCATCCACATCCATCTATCCATCCATCTGTCTGTCCATCTACCCACCCACCCATCCATTCACTTTCCTCCCTCGACCTATCCATCCATCCATCCATCCACCTACCCATCCTTTCATCTAACAAGTATTCATTGAGTTTCTAGTAGGGAGCCTTGAAAAAAAAGACTAGGACACTGGACATTGGGAAAAAAAATAAATCATGGGTAGATTGGTTCTTTCTCCCCGAGACTTATAACCTAATATTTGTATACTAGTTACTTTTCTATTGCTGTGATAAAACACCATGACCAAGGCACTTTATGGAAGAAAGAGTTTATTTATACTTATGGTTCCAAAGGCTTAGTGTCCATATGGGTATATGGACTGCAGGGCACTTGTTTTCAGGCACATTGGGTCTTTCTCTTCTGGGTACAACCCAGAGCTAATAGATGATACAGTTCTCAGAAACCTCACAGACCCCTCTAAGGTCCCATGGCCAACACCCTCCTTTACACACTCATGCCATTGCTCCCAGGACTCCAAGATTTAATTTTCAGAACTATTGCAATGTATACATGTTGCTCTATGCAGGGTTCATTCAGAGCTTTTACAATTTCAAATTTTTATTTGTATTTTATGTTTATGCCTCCCTTGTCTAAATATCTGGAATCTTAGTTATGGCTTCTCCAAATCTTCTGAAGATTCTGGTGGAAGAATTCCATCAGTTCGTGGTGCTCAGTGCTCTCAGCTCAATTATCTGCCACTTTACAAGTGAAACTTGAAAATCAAAAGCCGTATAACAAGGTTCCCGGAGAGGCAAGCACAGACATAAGTAACTGCCCACCTATCTGGCAAGGCCATGTTATGGGACTGAAGTCCTTGTTTGTTGTATATGGGGTAGAGTGTATGGAGAACCCAGGACTTCCAACAGAGAATGTCTCCATGTTGGTCCTGCTCCTTATGCCCCAATAGGAACATTGGAGTCATGCCTTGTCTGCCCTGCACGTGTGTTCCCATTTGCCTGATGTCCTTTACCTTTTCATAAAGAACCAGTTTTAGTTATTCTTTGACAATTTCAAATACAAATATGAATATATATAATGTATTTTGATCTCATTTATCCCCTCCCACTCCTTCTAGACACCTCTTTTTCCCAACATGCCTCCTTTCTACTTTTGTCTTTTTTTAAAAAAAAAACCCACTGAGTTTAATTATTCCTTGCTTTTTTTAATGGATTGATTAAAATAATTTTTGAATCCATCTATAAGACATAAAAATGTTTCAGGCAGAGCATAAAATAAAAAGTAAGTTGCTAGCATTTGAAAGAATTTGCAGTAGCTGAAGAAAATGCTCCATCCTTCTGGTATTTTTCAGGGCTTTCTCTAACATACAAACAACACAGTCACAATTTACAGACACTTGCTTTGTCTCTGACCAACCGCACTGTCAGTGGTCCAGAAGTTGTTGTCTGCAACCTCCAGCCTCATGCCTTTGTCTTCATTCAGTTCAGGGAACCCCAGCCAGCTCCATGGCTGGACAGCACACTTGTATCTCTCTGGTGGCAGAGAATAGATGCCACATTTCACCGGAGTCTGAACCGTCAGTATGCAATGACTTACTGAAAGCTACAGGAGGGTGTGGAAAGTTCAACTCTTGAATACTTCTGCCACCTCAGGGTGTAAACTGTACAAAGTTATACCCAGGGTTGGTGAATGACACACCTTATCAAAGGTGGTTCTCAGAGTAGTGCCAATCATCTCAGCATTAACCTCTCTAATCTCATTCAGTTCCAATTGAACATT
Organism: Dicrostonyx torquatus; assembly: GCA_028555095.1. Taxonomy (NCBI): domain Eukaryota; kingdom Metazoa; phylum Chordata; class Mammalia; order Rodentia; family Cricetidae; genus Dicrostonyx; species Dicrostonyx torquatus. The sequence continues at coordinate 3,788,548 of JAQHUG010000018.1, read as the reverse complement.
TACATTTTTTGTCAGCAGAAAATGGACAGTGTGAAAGGTAGAAAGGAGGGTGACAGAACCCCTCACAGACGTGACTTTCCACAGAGAGGAAGCTCAACACAGCTTCCATTGAGGGCAGTGTTATGCACGTGCCCCGGTTCCCATCAGGAGCCACTTGGACAACATTCTTCATCTTGCCCAGCTCTAAGTCTACGTTTTCTTCAGAAGGGACCTTTGGAGGAGGGCAGGGTTAGGTTTTAGAAAAGGAGAGACGGTGTAGTCTTAGAGGCATGGAGTCATGTTATCATGCAAGCAAAAGCCTTGTTAATGTTGACAGCATAGTGGGGTCTGAAATAAGCTTTAGTCTGCCCAGGGAGAGGTAAGTACGTTCATGTAAGGTTCCTTGGGAGGAGAAGGTGCATGAGGAAGTAGGTACAAGCTCAACATCTTTCACAAGCAGCCTAAAAGATGTTGACTTTGTGGTTCAGACTGAAGCATGTATTTGGAACGTCCCAGGGATTAGAGGAGGCTGGAAGAACAATGGGCCCAGCTAATATATGGCTTATGCAATATGATAGTAGTCAATATGCCTCTGGGACTGGGAAGGGGAGCTGGGTGTGCACTTCATCTGCACATAGCCCCCTCCAGGTAGACTCTCGGGTTGCACCGTGTGATAGGTAGCATAGACCTTAAGCAAGCACACTGCTTTTCTGAGGTCACCCAGGCTGGAGTCCTCGTTGGCAAGCAGTCTGCCTCTTCCTTCTCTCCTTTGGCGTCTGTGTATCAAGCCTTTCCCATTACTGTTGAGTTGCTTCTCCTGAGCAAGAGTGAGAGCAGAAATATATTTGCATCTCCCTTAGATGCAGTGGTTGGTATAGAGAAGAAACTCAGTACATAATGGGAAAACTGGATGGCTAAAGTGCTAGCCAGCTTGGAAAAGTGTCTGTCTTTTCATTTACCAAAATCCCACTCTCAGCCTCTTGCACTCCGAAGTGATCTGCACTCCCCACCCCCTTTTCTGTTGTGAACAGAGTGCTTCTGCAGAGCACTTTGAGTGTAGACAGGGGGTGTGATGGGGGCTAAGGTGAAAGACTGCCCATAGGGAAGACTGAAATGCAAATGTGTGTGCCTCCTGGGTTTCTGGAGCGAAGGTGGGGTTTTGGATACCATCTCCCTTGCGAAATTCTTGGCTTACATTTCTCCGACAGTACGGGTGACATCGAAACATCCACAAAAGAAGCTTTTTTCTTCTTGGCCTGGAAAATCGATTCTGATGTTTGTCTTGCTCCTTGGAATGTCCTCCCCTACCCTTCCCAACAGTGGCATATGCCTCATCTTCCGTACCTCGTCTCCAGCTCTCCACCCAGCGGCAGTCTTAGCGGCTATCTGCCGGATTGAACCCTGGAACTTGGGCTGTGCAGAGTGTGCCAGAGACATTATTTCAGGTGATGCTTGCACAGCTCAACACAATCAACATCATTTGTTAGGCACATGCAGAATGAGGATGCCCAAGTTCAAGAGGTAATGTGATTGCCCAGCCTAGCTCTGGTAGGGTTGTGTGAAGGACACTGGACTTGTTCTGCGGCACTATGGGCACATCAGCTCCTCGGGAACTATTTATAACTCCTCTCCAACAGTTCTCATATTCAGTGGTGACCACCAGAGCCTTTTCTCCTCCTGGCTCCCAGCTTAGTCCTTGTAAAGACACCAAGCCAAGTCAGTCTTCTAGAACAATCTCTTTTCTCTGCCCTTTGCACTTGGAACTTTTTTGACTTGAGGTTGCTGCCATGTGTTTCCTCTGTTCTTTTCTCTGCCTTTCTTCTGCCCATCCCATATCTGGGTCATCTTCCTGAATTTTCTTTTCTTCAAAATAACTTGAGTACCTGGCCCAGTCTCCTGCGTTCTTTTGGCCCAAGGACATCAAGTGAGGAATGCATGGCTCAGCCCACACAGCCGATTACACCGAGGGATGAACTTTATTGTTGCTGACTTTTTAGAAGTCATTAGTGTAGTCAATTAATTTCACAAAGTTCACCAGATCATTGATCTAGAACCTCAGGATGAAAGCCTCTCATTGCGTGGAGGAGGGACTCTCATACCATGTTGTAACATCTCTGAACAGTAATTCTTAAATCAGCTAGGAAGGTGTCAGGGCAGTCTTCCTTTTCTCAGCTCACAAATGTACAATTTCCTATATACATACTCACATATGTATACATGCATGCATATGTGTGTGTTATCTCAAAGACATTTTTTCTTTTTTTTTTGTTTAAATTGTGTATGTATGTACGTGAGCCTGGGTAAAGATGGGTGCTGCGTGTGAACACAGTGTCTGAGGGGGACAGAAGAGGGTGCTGGATCCCCTGGAACTGGAGTTACAGGTGATTGTAAGCCACTGTGGAGGTTCTGGGACTTAACCCAGGGGCTGATAGAAGACAGCAAGTGCTCTTAACCACAATCCATCTCTCTAGCCCCTATATTAACTTCTTTAAAAGATCTGTGTTTGGTTTCACAATAGATTTTCCTGAAGTACTCAGAGACACACTCCCCAGTACATATCTGTCTCCTTTGGACATTATACCTGTGTAAAGTCTGAGAGATGGTCCGGATTCTGTGTTGTTGCTTCTGCTGGAGACAAATGCTTAGGATCCCAGTAGCTAGTACAATGTCCTGCTATACTGAAAATCCAAAGGCTTAGGTGCTATTTTTATCTTCAGCAATTCGCCCCACCTACCCAGCAGCCCTGTACCACCCTTCACAGACAATGGAGAAAGTATTCATGACATTGAAGACAGCCGGAAGGAAGCAGAGATGACATCTGAGAGTGATAGTGGCTTACTGACTTCCAGTTTGAATGAAGAATGGCCCAACTCCCCAGGCCTCAGTGTGGTCACCAAAATCTGATTGTAATGCTGTGATACCCTGCCACCTGTCCTGCTGGGTGGTTATAGAGATACAATGATGTCATGTGTGGCTTGTCTTATGTAAGCATTAAAATGTGATCCCTGAACGGACCTTCAGTTGGGAAAGAGGAGACCTGAATCTTATTTGCGCTACTTGGTGCTAGCTAGGTGGTTTGAGGTAGGTTGATTTCTCTCTCTATCCTTTTAAAGGCCAGGCTGACCTTAATCTCATTGTGTTGCAAGTTTTAACAAGTTCCGGGATTGCAGCCTTAGGTCATATGTGTTTTTATTCAATGGTGGGACTAGAACTCAGGGCCTTCTGCATGCGAGGCTAACACTCTAACCCACTAAACCACATTCCCAACCCCCTGCAGGTCAGTATTACTGGCTATAAAATCTCTACAATGTGAGGTACAGCTTTGAGTCACACTTCTCTCAACCCCAGAAGTGGCTTTCCAGTGGCTTAAAAGCTTGTGGTCTACCACGGAGTCCCTGCACACCCCCCCCCCCCACGCTTACAACAGCCTGGGCCTGTAAATGCTCTGCCTTATCTCAATGGAGGTCGGAATCCAGCTTTCCCCTTTGTCCACAGCTATCGGGCACACTGGATTGGGACCCACTCTAATGACCTCATTTAGCAGCTTTCCCTCTATGAAGAGGTCACCTTCTGAGGCCCCTGGACCTCAGGACCTCAGTGGATTTTAAAGGAGCCCAGAGTTAAATCCCCAATGCGTGGGTCGAACATAGACCCGGGGCTCATGGCTTCTGGGGTGGTGCCTGTGTTTTCCTCATTAACCTCGCTGTTCAGCCTCCAGGAGACTTCATTCCTCATGAATTTACAGACAGGCACTCGGGGAACATCTCCTGAATCCTAACTCTTTTCTCGGCTGCTGCAAAGCTGCTATGCTCTTTGGTTTCTTTCATCCACCTGGCTGCCAACCAAGGTCTAAAAAAAAAAAAAAAGTCCCCGCGCTGCAAGCTGAGTTCCTGCCTCAAGTCGATGTAGGTTTATTGATATTCCAGCATGGTTTGCTCCACAATTTATGCTGTGCAGTTTGTGAACCACAGACCCGGGGGGGAAGAAGAGATAGTGAAAGGAGGGTATTTTTCCATCACTTTATATGCAGCCCGCTGAACCTCAATTTCCTGCCACGGTATTTCAGAGTCCTTAAATATCCTTTGCTCTGTACGGACATTAGGAACGACAGAGCCCCTGCATTCTTCAGGTTGAAATATGAGTCCTGTAAAAGCTATCATCACAGTGGCCTTTTCCTAGTGAAAACACTTACCTGTGGCCACATGCCTTTCTGCGGCTGGGGGTTTGGGGCGGGGTGCCTGACCCAGGATCTGAAAATGATACACAGCACTGCGTATGGGTCCATAAGAGGCTTTCTCCTTTCTCTGTGCAAGGGCACACAATAGCAGTTTCCTCGCTTCCTGTCGCAGAGTTACGAAGTGGAAAACAATGCGAGGCCTGAACACAGCCATTCAGAATTCAGGCTGCTGCCCGGAGAGTGGCCCTGCCAATCATGCAAGCCATGGGTAGGACACTTGAACTTTGTAGGCTAGGCTTAGAGTAGAGGACAGTATATAGGACCAGAGCAGGACTAGACCTTAGACATCATTTCCCATGAGGAAAATAAAAAAGGATGTACAGGCCAACATTCTTCATAGGGGTTAGATTCATAATGGGATAAAAAGGTAAAACAAGGATATTAATAATAACGTAGAAAATATGCCTGCCATTTTATTCCTGGTTATATGTAGAAATCATGTAAGATGTTTTTCATAAACAGAACAGTAAAGAAGAAAAGCCAGACTGGGGCTTGGCAAATGGTTCAGTCATTAAAATGCTTATGGATCCAAGTACAAGCCTAAGAACCCTTGTCAAAGGACCACGTGTGGTGTGTGTCCATAGTGCTGGTGCTGGGGAGGCATGGATGCAAGGACCCTCAGGCGCTCAGTAGACAGCCAGACCAGCTGTGTTAGTGAGCCTCAGCCTGAGTGAGAGAGACTGTCTCAAAACCATGGGGAAAGTGATTGAGGAAGACACTCAGTGTTGGTCTCTGGTTTCCATATGCATGTGCACATTTACTTGCATATATGCTCACCTATCTGCATACATAAACACATACATATTTGCACATGTATGAACACATACATACTCACATGCATAAACACATACATATACATGCATGCATAGACACATGCTCACATTCTCACATGCATGAACACATACATATACTCACATGCGTGAACACATATGTATACACACATACATGAACACATGCATATAAACACATACACGAACACATACATATACATATATTCTGACATTCCTGAACACGTACACATACACTAACAGGTACATATGCATGCATACATGAACACATACACACATGCACAAGCACATGCATATACACATACATGAACACACATATATATACACACATACATGAATATACATAATAAATAACAATGAAATAAAGAAAATTGAAAAGGAGAGAGGAAGGAGGGGGATGAAGAGGGGAGGGAGAGGGAAGGAGGAAAAGAGAGAGGGAGGAGAAAAGAGTTTCTCTATGCTACCTGGCACACTGACCAGCATCCCATTTGCTGTGGAGCTTCTCGGGTTAACGAGGTGAGCTCATAGGGAAAGGATTTCTCCAGGAGCTGCAGGCAGTGTGTTTTACTGCCTAGAAATAAAGATGCCTAGCACCCATCACTTGTGGAGCTCCCTGGAGCATCATTGTGCCTCTGTTCTTCAGTCCTAAGCTCATGGGTGGGGTGATACATGCTATTGAGAAGAGCACAGGGTTAGAAATTGGAGGCCCTGAGTCATTTGGTAGTGTCACAGGGCTGGCAGACAAGTATCACAGAGTGAGTGAGATGATGAGTTTCCTATGAAGGCACCTAGGATGGCCAGCCTGTGGCAAGAATGGAGAAATGTGTCTCCCGTATTCTGTTTGGATATATACAGCATTGGAGATGAAAGAACACCAGGCACATAAGGTCCCCATCATCCTGGGACAGTAACAAGCAAATTACTAAGCAAAAAGATTCCTATTGCAATTAATGCTGACAAGAACAAATAAATAAATCTACTAAACAAGCACAATGCTAAGAGAAAGAACAGGAGAGCACAGGGAAGACCCCACTGGGAAGAGAGAAGTATTTGTCAGTTTCTTGATACCACAGTAAATTGCCTAAGTCAAATAAAAGAAAAGGGTAAATTTGACTTCTGGTTCTGGAGGTTTGAGTTCGAGATTCTGAAGCTCTGCTGCTTTGGGTAGTTAGTGAACATAGCATATCACAGTGGGAGTATGTGGGGAGCAAATTGCTTAACATCAAAAGCCAAGAACTGAGAGAGTGAGAAACTGATCTCTTCTTTCATGGAACTGACCTTATTGACCTAAGAATCTCCCATAAGGCCTCATCGTCTGGTCTGGGATGACTAACTTTAACTGTCAACTTGATGCAATCTAAGATCCCCTGGGAAGAGAGTCTCAAGGATGGGTTGTTGAGATCAGGATGGCTTGTGTGGGTATCTGTGGGAGATTATATTGACCGTTATAACTGAGGTTAGAAAACCTGTCTACTGTGGGTGGCACATTCCCTGTGCAGATTTTACATTATCTAAGAATGGAGAAAGCAAGCTGAGCCATAAGCATGCACACATGTGTCACTCTCTCCTTTTGACTGGGGATTCAACATGGCTTATTTTCTTAGTCTCCTGTTGCTGGAACTCTCTCACAGTGATGGAGTAGATCATGGAGCTGTGAGTGAAATCAACCCTTTCTTTACTAAGTTGCTTTCCTCAGAGTATTGTGACACGGCACTTGGAAAAGACACCAAGACATCGTCCAACAGTCCATAGTGTCCTCTAGAAGTGGTGTCCTAGAAGTCAAGCCTCAAATACATGGTCCTTTGTGGGGGACACTCATTCAACCTACAACAACAAGCGGAATCTTGCACTTCACAGATGAGACAAGGTGGCCATTGAACCTGCCAGGGAAGGAGAGTCTCAGCTGTGGACACGAAGCCTTGGCAGCAGAAGAGAAATTAGCTGAGCAGTAGTAGATACAGCTGCAAGTTATTCAGGACTTTGTCCGCAGTTTATATGGTATTCTTGCAGTCAGGGTGCAAGTGGCCAGGTGATGAGTATAAATTACCCAGCTTTGCTCACTGTGTGAAGTGGCTAATATGTGGGTATGCAGACTCAGCGGCATACAACAGAACTGTGAATTATATGAAAGCCCTGGCAGCAAGGGAGCTCACTTACTGACAGTGACAGTATTTTTCATTTGTATAAATATGACAGAGAAATGAGAGGCTTTCTCCCAGAGACACCTGGCCATGTACTTCTGAAGGGCAGACATGTGCCAAGCCATTTGCTTTGGCTGAACATGTATCAGTTTTAAGTGCATTGCAGGAAAGATCTTGCTTGTTATTGAGCATGTCAGACTTGGTGCTGGGCAAGAGAGAGAGGTAAATAAGACAGAGTTACATGTGTATGAGGGGTGCTCCTCTCTGCTCTAGGAGACTTACGCATGGCAGAGCATCACTCTGTGGCATGTTGGGTGTGGCTAGAGAAGAAAGCATCAGAGAAATACCTCATTAGCACAGAAACAGAATTCTCTCCATGGTCACAGAATAGGTGGACAAGGAGGTAGGGAAGGAAGGTTGCCATGTCTGGAACTTCTAACCTCTATCTATCTGGACCAAATGGATTTGCCTTCAATGCCATTCCATTATAGTCTTGTTTCCTCTGCAACTGAGAAGGTGATAATTTGAGACAGTGTCCTGTATTATAAAGGAAATACAGGTCCTGGGAACATGATGCTATCATTCTTGAATGTAACATTGCAGCCATTGTTGGAGAGACTAAGGGGAGGTCTCAGCAGAAAATGACTTATTTTTTAGTTTTAAGTATTTTTGACCTGTAAATAATAATCATGAGAGAACAATGACATACTGTAAGCCACAAATACTGTGTATTAATATTAATTGTGCTTTCATGTAGCATCAGCTGTCACACATGCACTTATTATCAAATCATTTGTACATTGTTAATATGATCAAAATTTATTTAACACTTGTGGCATTGTGTTAGACTTTGAGAATTTCAATATGAATCAGACATGATCTTCAACAGTAAGGACCTCATTGTTCTACCATGTTGCTAAGAAAGTTGGTGTATGCCCTGTATGGCTCCCAAGAGTAAAACTGACACAAAACGATACAGTAAATAAATTTCTCTTCAGTATTAGTAACAACCTTTCATTTTATCCAATGATAGAATTAAGACCAAAGTAGTAAGTGCTGGGGCTTCAGGGGAATTGCTCAGTTGTTAAGTGCTTGCTACACATGTATGGGGACCTGAGTTCAGATCCCCAGTACACATAACATTTCATGAGACATCTTAAGCCATAAATGCTAGATACAAATTTTACTTTTTCTTTCACATAATATAATTTGTCAGATGTCAAAAGCAGCATTACATACCTGTAATTTCAGTGTTAGAAGAAGGCAAAACAGAAAGATCTCTGGGCCTTGTTGGCTGCTATAGTAACTGAACTGTGAGCTCTTTGTCCATTGAGAGACTCTGTAT